>PITA01016276.1:33155-47242 GCA_004023965.1 Spilogale gracilis
TTTTTTTTTAATTAAGATTTTATTTATTTGACAGAGAGAAACACAGCTAGAGAGGGAACACAAGCAGAGGGAGTGAGAGAGGGAAAAGCAGGCTTCCTGCTGAGCAGGGAGTCCGATGTGGGACTCGATTCCCGGTCTCCGGGATCATGACCTAAGCCGAAGGCAGTCGCTTAACCAACTGAGCCACCCAGGCGCCCCGATAAAGGTCTTTTTACATGATTCATAAACCAGGAGGATCTAACTATAAAGGGACCCAAGATACTATGTAATCTAGGGGCATATAGTAGGAAAGGGCATTGCAGATAGGAAAGAAAGGATGAGTCATCATTCTTTGCACAGAGTGTGTCATGGAGGCTGAATGGGATGAATACCTAACTTTTGTATCAACATGGACAGGACTGGAGGAGATTATGCTGAGTGAAATAAGCCAAGCAGAGAAAGTCAATTATCATATGGTTTCATTTACTTGTGGAGCACAAGGAGTAACATGGAGAATATTGAGAAGGAAAGGAAATGTCAATTGGGGTAAATCAGAGAGAGAGAGACGAAGCATGAGAGACTGTGGACTCTAAGAAACAAACTGAGGTTTTGGGAAGGCTGGGGGATAGGGGGATGGGTGAGCCTGGTGGTGGGTATTAAGGAGGACATGTATTGCATGGAGCACTGGGAGTGGTGTACAAACAATGAATCTTGGAACACTGAAAAAATAAAATAAATTATTTAAAAAAGAGAGAAAGAAATGGAGCACAAATTGGAGGTTCCAGAGGCAAGGGGTGGCAGGGATGAATGGGTGAATGTGGTCGAAAGGTACCAACTTTCAATTATAAGGTGAATAAGTTCAGGGCATGTAATATACAGATGACAGTAAACAATACTGTATTGTATATTTGAAACTTGATAGAGAGTATATCTTAAAAGTTCTCATTATAAGAAAAAAATGAGGTAATAGTTACTAAACTTATTGTAGTAATCATTTCACATTATATACATATATAAAATCATTATGCTATACATCTTAAATGTATATAATGTTATATATCAATTATATCTCAATAAAACTAGAAAAAAATCAAATACCAAAAAAAAAAAAAACAAAAGGAAAAAGAAAAAGAAAAAGAAATGGCAGTGTGCAAAGAGAAAGAAAAAGATGCCCAGAAAGAAACAGGGATGAGAAACAGAGGAAAAGTATTTCTGGATTTAGGATGACATTCTAACTCCTGTTTCCAGTCACATCTGAGATCCAATTGTAATCTTTCTCTTAAGTTTGTGAGACACCCCTGTATTTTTATCATAAATTCTCCCTTTTTCTTAAACCTGTATTGAAATATTTTCCATTACTTGCAAGCCGAGGTCCTCACTAGTTAAATGATCAGAAATATTTAGAAGACATAAAAATCCTATTGAAATTTTGAGCTTTCAGAAAAAGAGACATGTTAAAATACAAGGTATTATTGGCATTTTAAAATTTAGTAATATTAACCTTTCTGAGAGATCCATAATGGTAGTGTGAAAGTGTTTGCAGATTGGAACTATCTCTCGCCTTTCAACCTCAGTAAGCTCCAGTGTTTCTAAAAATTTCACAGCTACAAGTTCAAGGGCATCTTCAGGCCATGGCTAAAATAAGAAAAAGAAAAACTTAGGAAATTTAAGATGAGTAATTCCACTCCAACCACATAAGCAACTTCCTGTGAGAACAGACTTTGGGGCTGAGAAAATTAAAACCATAATGGGGCAAGTAGAATTGGGTGGGCTGAGAGCACAGGTAAATCTGTGAAAGAGCTAATAAACATTTTTATATTAAAATTAAAGATAACACAATATAAAAGAAGTGTCAGTGATATTTTTATGCACCAAGGGTATACTACACTGCTTTCCTTTTCTCTTCTACTTGGACATCAAGTAGATGCCCCAAATTTAGCATGACAATGGCAGAAGCTGCTACTTGCCCACCTAATACCTATCAGCCCTTTTCCCTTAGAACTCCAATTTTACTCTAGATAGCAATATGCCCAGATGAAAGACTACCTTTCAATGTACGCTTGCAATTCACAAGAGACAAAGGCATATAAGCAGCTGTTGGATGGGGGCCTCAGGAAGTCTCTTTAAAGGGTTACACAGAGCTTGTGTGTGTCCTTTTTGCTCTAACACTGTATTATTCTACTTTCTTGCCTGGGACACAGATGTGAAAGTTGGAGCTCCAGCAGCCATTTTAGACCATAAGGTGAATTTGACGGTGGAAACAACATGCTAAGGAGAGTGAAGAAGGAACCTGAGATTCTGATGACTTTGTTAAGCCACAAAAGCCCAGTCTGATTATTTTCAGAATTCTTCTATGAAAAAAAGACTTTATATGTTTAATTTAGGTTTCTTTTTGTTAAAGGTTTATTTAATCATAAATAATTAAATAAACAAATTAAAGGTCTAATTATTTATTTAATCATAGTCAAGATTTAATTATTCATTTAATCATGAATAATTAATCAAGATTTATTTAATAATGAATAATTAAATGAATAACTAAAGGTTTAATTATTTACCTATTTAATTATGTGTGAATAAATAAATAAAGTTTTAATTATTTATTTGAGAGAGAGAGAGAGAACACGTAGTGGATAGGGAGAGTGCTGAGTGTAGAGCCCAACACAGGGCTCAGTCTCAGGACCCTGAGATCATGACCTGAGTCAAAACCAAGAGTTGGACACTCAACAGACTACACCATCCTGATGCCCCTAGTTTGGGTTTCTGTTACTAGCAGTCCATCATAATTCTTAACTGATTTAACATCCAGAGCTGAACTTTTGAGTTTCTTCTCCCAAAATTTGCTCCTCCTCTAGTCTTCCTTGTCTCAGTGAAATGGTTCTTCTGCTTTTCCTGGAATATGCCAACTATGCTCCTGCCTCTGGACCTTGGGACTTGTTATTTCCTCTGACTAGAACCTTTCTCACGTAGATCTGCATGTGGTTTTCCTTCACATCTCTGCTCAAAGGCCAACTGACGAGGAGGGTCTTTCCACAACACTCTTCTAAAACACCATTCCTTCTCTCATTTCCTTGTCTTGAGTTTTCGTCTTAGCACTTACTAATATATGACATGAATTTTTGTTGTTCATTTGTTCATCATCTGTCTCCTCTGACCACTAAAATGTAAAATCCATGAAAGCAAGGACATTTTATCATTGTCATTATGTTTGGTGCCTAAGACAGCCCGTCAATAATTATTCCAAATATTTATTCAGTGAAATAATTTATGTTAAATGAACAATATTTACTTGCTAATTTTTTCCAAATTTGACTTAGATTTGACAAGATAATTATTTTCCTTTGTATCAGACAATATTCATTTTAAGATCAATTTTTTTTCAATCTCGGGTCCTCCATCCTAGTGAAAGTCAAACTTTTTTGATCTAGCACTCCATCACTAAAGTTTAAAGCACACACTGCTGGGGCGCCTGGGTGGCTCAGTTGGTTAAGCGACTGCCTTCAGCTCAGGTCATGATCCCGGAAACCCGGGATCGAGTCCCACATCAGGCTCTCTGCTCAGCGGGAAGCCTGTTTCTCCCTCTCTCCCTCCCCTGCTTGTGTTCCCTCTCTGGCTGTGTTTCTCTCTGTCAAATAAATAAAATCTTTAAAAAACACACACACACACACACTGCCAGTGTATGCATATCTACTAATACAACATGTATTCATGTTGTACTAACATATTTTTCAGACTTCAAAAGAGGCTTCTAAAGATTACTGAGATTAGTGAATTTTTGTAAGATACCAGAGTGAGTGTCATATGAGTTATATGTCACTGAAAGCATTACAAAGATTTATCTTTCTGTTCTGGGTGATTTCATTTTTAATTACCCTGCTAATCCTGAAGGGTTTTTTATTTTGTTTTTAATGTGGGGCTTGAATTCACAAGCCTGAGACCAAGACCTGAGCTGAGATCAAGAGTCAGATGCTCAACCAACTGAGCCACCAAGGTGCCCTTAATCATGAAGTTTAATAACTAACTGTGGCAACTAGAATATTTATGGCCAAAGTGACAGAAATCAGTCTTATTGTATAGAATAAGGCTAGAGGTGGAATACTTTCCAGAGTTGCCTAATTTAGAAGCTCAACTATGTCATCAACAATCCAGTTATTTCCATCCTTTTGCTCTACCATTCTCAGTATATTTTATCCTTGGAATTATACCATCTTGATGACAAGAGAACTGCTGCAGCTATGGACATTATATCCTCTCAAGTTTGAGAGACAGAAAAGGCCCTTTTTCTACCATGTAGCTCTTCCTTTAGTGAAAAAGCTATTCCCCAAAGCTCCCCAGTAGACTTGAACCCAGGACCCACTGGCAAGGACTGGGTCATGAATAGGCTTATGCTAAACCAATCAGTAGTAAGAGGCACAAGAGCACCAATATCAACTTAGACCAACCAGGAATCAATCCCTCAGACACAAAATCAGAATTCTGTAGGCAAGGATGAAGTAGGTAGACAATGGCTGTTGAAAGGAAATCAACAGTTTCTCCAATGCCATCATAAGCTAATATTGCATGGTATAAATATACTCTGGGGATAAGGTCTGTCATTTAAAGTCAGTATCAATCCATATTTTATGTAGCCTTCTTAAATTTGTCTTAACTGATATATTGTCAGATCTCATTAAGTAGTCATTGCTTTTGCCTCATGACATGGCTGACACAGAGCTCAAGCTAGCTTATGCTAGTTTATGCCATTCTCTTACATCCACTTATAATTGTGTTGCATCTTCAATGTTCAGTTTATCACAAGGCTGGATCCCTCAGGGCACCTTAACCCTGTCTATGACATATGGCCCTCGGACATATAAATTAAGGGTGTCAATGTTAACCTATACAGAATATTTCATAGAAAAATGAATATTTTGGGGCACATGGATGACTCAGTTAGGTAAGCATCTAACCTTGATCTCAGTTCAGGTCTTGATCTCAGGGTTATGAGCTCAAGTCCATCATCAGGCTCCACACTGGGTGTGGAGCCTACTTTAAAAAAAAATTAAAGGATATTCCAGTAATTCCTTCCCTTATTATCTGAATTGGTTTGGTACCCCTGATAAGTACGCATCCTACTTTGAGACTACAAATCTAGCCAAAAAGTCAATGCTGTCCTGACCTATGTGACACACAGTGATTTACAATCACTTCCTCAGTTTCTCAGACTCAGGCCCCAGACAATGACATTAGCGTCATTCTGACATAGATCTTACATCCTCACTGCTTCAGTGTAAAATCTCTATTTCTCTCTGTTACCCACCTAAACTCCCTTATTTATTTGCAATCCCGTTTCCTCTTTTAAAAAATTTTCTCAACAACTCTGGAGCAGTTATAATAGAAGAGAAAGTCTCATGGTGATGACCAAGATATCCAGAGATAATAAACTCTATAAGATTTCACAAAAGAAAAATTTATGGTTGGACAGACTTTATTTGGTTTGAGTTTCTGGCCACTTAATGGATATGATATTAAGATATGGTTTACACAAATCAAAATTGTTTCCCACAGCTTTTATTCCTGTGTAAACACTATAACATCCTCTACCTGAAACATTTGTGCAGTCCTAGGAAAACTAGTTTTTCAAACATAAAATTGATAAATAGGTAAAAGAATAAAACAAGTTAGTGCCAGAAATTAATTTGTAAAAGAAATTAGGGGCACCTGGGTGGCTCAGTTGGTCAAGCATCTGCCTTCAGCTCAGGTCATGATTCCCATGGAATTGAGCCCAGAGTCAGACTCCCTACTCAGCAGGAAGTCTGCTTCCCCCTCTCCTTCTACCCCTCCCCCCTGCTTGTGTGCTCTCTCAAATAAATAAATAAAATCTTTAAAAAAAAAAGAAATTAGGGGCATCTGGGTGACTCAGTTAAGCGTCCAATTCTTGGTTTGGGCTTAGGTCATGATCTCACAGTCATGAGATCAAACCCTACATCAGGCTCTGTTTTGGGGTGGAGTCTGTTTCAGATTCTCTCTCTCACTACCCCTTTCCCCACATCTCCAACCCCAACTTGCACACTCTCTTACTCTCTAAAATAAATAAAATCTTTAAAAAAGAGGTATCAAAGGAATTAGCCTACAACCTCCAGTCCACATTGTATTGGACATAAAACAATTAAATAGAAGGTACCATGAAATACTATTCTCAAAAACACAATTACTACTACTTCATAGTCTTGCCCAGGAAATGACAATTTGCCTTAAGTTTAAGTAAAATGGCGGCCTTCATCATTTGCTGCTGCTACATGACTGAAATAACCACCCAGCTGGTCTTCCTGTCTCTTGCTTTGCCCTAGTCCAAACCATCCACCATATAGTCTCCAAATACTTGGATTTTTTTCCTTTGAAATATGTTAGTTAAATATATGTTAATGTCCCCACAGTGTCTTTGGTATAAAACCAAATTCATAGGCACATTTACAAATTCCCTTAGAACTTGGCACCCACCCAGACCTTGAGCTTAACTCATGCTATCCTCATTGATAGTCAGCTATACCAAATTATTCCAGTTACCTAAATGAGCGATGCTCTCTTTGCTGTTCCAAATTTGCACATACTATGCCCTTGTGATGGTTAATTTTATGTGTCAACATTACTATGGGCCACGGGGTGCCCATACATTTGGTTAAACATTATGCTAGATGTTTCTATGAGGTGTGCTTTTGGATGTGTTTAATATTTAAATCAAAGACTAAGTAAAGCAGGCTGCCTCCTTAGAGTGAATGGGTCTCATCCAATCAGTTGAAGGCCTGAATAGAACAAAAATTCTGAACACTCCTACACCCCCAAATAAAGGGGAACCCCTTCTGCCTGGCTGCTTTCAGGCTGAGACATTGGTTTCTTCCTGCCTTTGGATTCAAATGGAAACATTAGCTCTTCCTGGTTCTCAAGCCTGCCGGCCCTCAGACTGGAACTTATAACATTAGTTTTCCTGGGTCTCCACCTTATTGGCTGCAGATCTTAACTTGTTAGCCTCTATAATCATCTGAGCCAATTACTTAGAATAAATATATGTATAGGTATAGCTATCGATATAAGACCTATATATATGTATTTTTATACATATATACATGTAGGTCTATATATACATTTATATATAACACATTCCCTTGGTTCTTAATATATTCCTTGTCTACGTAATTTATTTTCATACTTTGGAGATTCGCTGTCCTAATAAGTATAACTTCTGTGCACCAGTATTATAGCTCTTTTATATAATTGTGGCTGTTCATTTGCCAACTGTCTTTTCTATCTTCCAGTCTAGAGTGTGAGATCCTTCTGGGTATCCTGTAGGCTTATCAGTTCCTGGCACCAAGCACTATGTCTCTCATTAGAGTAAGTGATCAAGAAACACGTGCTGAATGGATATTAACAGAGTTGGAAAAAGATTTCAGAAAAATTCTAAATGATTTAGCCACCACCCCTTCCCCCAACCCTGTTGTCCCAAAATCACAAACCTGGAACCAGTCAATGGTACAACAATTGATGAGGGATGGGAACTGTCTCAAGCGATTTCTAAAGGCATCGCCGATGGGGCTAAAGGCCACTACCACATGAAGATTATCTTTGCAGCGATTCACAAAGAAAGCAAACAGGGCCAAGGGACTGAGTTCACCATGTTTATTGCCAGCCTGAGCTACAGGACGAACACCCTAGGAAATAACAGAAAAACCTTATAAACAAAAATGGACAAGCTGATAATGAGAATGGTAGATACTGGAATATTATGAATTTTTATTTTTCACCTTGTAAATACCCTTAAATTTTTTTATATCAGTAGAATTTCTTTGATACAGTTTGTACTTAGAAGACTTCTTCCAACTCCATAATTTTATAATTTGAAAACAAATATCTGCTAAGAATTTAACTTAGAAAGATACTCACAAAAAGTCCACCATGATATATGTATATATAGAGAGAACTATAATTCAACATTGCCTATGAGAGGAAAAACAAACAACCAAAATGTCCAGTTAGAAAAAGTTAAAAAAATTGTAAAACATCCCAATGCTGTGATTTTATATTACTGTTAAAGGAGACACCTTAATGTATGTGCTAGGGCAAGATCAGTGGGATAAAATAAGAACTGAAACAGTGTGTATAATAGGATCCTTTTTGTTAAATTAAAAAATACTTAGGCATATGTGTAAACACATATACAACTTATTATGGAAAGAGTCACAGAAACTATTCATAACATTTACTTTTGGTGAGATGGACTTAAGGGACAGTGTGAGAGGGAAGCTGTCACTTTTTATTCTGGACATTTTCTTGGTTTATATAATTCTTTTTTTCATTTTGGACATTTTTATGCTGTTTGAATTCTCTCACTTCATTCTTATAACATTTGTATATTTTAAAAATGTTAATATGGTTGTCTGGTAATGAAATTATGGAGGCATTTTTAACTTTATTTGTTTATCTCTGTAAGAGAGAGGCTTCTTACTCAAGTTGGGCATCATGGCTCCGGAACCAAACTACTAAATTCAAATCCCAGCTTGCAGCTTATTACTGATGTGACCTTGGGGCAAGTTATTTAACTTCCCTATAACTTAATTTCCTCATCTGTAAAATGGGGGAAGAGTACCTACATCAGAGGGTTGTTGAACGATCGATTGAATGAGTTATTATGTGTGAACACTTGGAATAGTTCTTGTCGCAAAGGTAAGTAACTATTAGTTTTTATATGCCACCTTTCTCCTTGTTCAGAGCACAAAAGATTTCATAGTCAAATTATTTTATAGATTTAAGAAAGCTTTTTGATAGCAAATATATGTGTGTATATGTGTATATATATATATACACATACATACATACACAATGCTACTGCTTCTACAATGAATTGATTTCTAAAAGAATTCTCTATTATAGATATGTTCTGCTTTATGTGCTAGCCGTGGAAAATTATAAACGGACTCTGTACATGCACTCTGACAGTAATTCCCAAATTGTGATTATTATGATCAGTGTCAGTCTATGATGTTATCTGATGGTCTATCTGTACTAACTCTGAGTTAACCCTGGAACATGCAAAGTGGGAAAGGTAATGTCTGGTTGGAACCATAAGAACAAAAGTTCAAGCAAGAGCCAGGATGGTAATATAAGTATGGGGGTTATTTACATAATAATGGTTAATGCTTCTAGGTAGATAAGCTGTCTGGTAGCGTAATATCCACAGGTACACACATATACTTTGGAATCAGGCCTGATTTGGGGGAATAAGAAAATGAATTGTTACTGAAAAAATAATTAGACAAACAATGAAATTTCACAGTAGTCAAGAGAAAGTGGAGTTGGAAACACACAAAAACCTGCATAAAAAAAGGTTTATAGCAGCTTTATTTATAATTGCTCAAACTTGGAAGCAACCAAGATGTCCTGCAACAGGTGAATGGATAAATAAACTGTAATACTTTCATTACTGGAATATCATTCAGCGATAAAAATAAGTGAGCTATTGGGCACCTGGATGGCTCAGTGGGTTAAAGCCTCTGCCTTCAGCTCAGGTCATGATCTCAGGGTCCTGGGATCGAGGCCTGCATCAGGCTCTCTGCTCAGCAGGGAGCCTGTTTCCTCTGCTCTCTCTGTCTGCCTCTCTGCCTACTTGTGATATTTCTGTCAAATAAATAAATAAAATCTTTAAAAAAAATAAGTGAGCTATCAAGCCATAAAAAGATATGGAAGAAACTTAAATGCGCATTGTTACCTGAAATAAGCCAATTCAAAAAAGCTACATACTGTATGATTCTAACTGTGTAACATTCTGGAAAAGCTAAAATGATGGAGACAGTAACAACAAAAGAGATTTCTAGGAGTTCAGGGGAGGATAAGAGGCATAAACAGATGGAACTCGTGGCATTTTTATGTTAGGGAAGCCATTCTGTATGATACTTAATGGTGTATATATATCAGCACTCATTTGTTCGAAACCCATAGAATGTACAACACAAAGAGTGAACCCTAACATAGGCTGAAGAATAATGAATTATGTCAAATATAAATGAGTATTTTTTAAAGGAACTGAGATAATATCACTAAAAGTGATAAATAAGAAGTCACTGTTTTATTGAGAAAAACACTGAAATAATTTAATTCTTTAAGGAAGGCAAATAGAACAGTGGAAAAAGTAGTCTGGAAATGGAGTTCTGAGGCTTGAACTCTATTGCTGAAGTCAGAGATATGCGCTGAGTCTGTAAGAGGTACCCTCTAAGCAGTGCCAAGTCCAAGCTATAGAGGCCAGTTGTCAGGAGGAAGGAAGTTTAAACTAAGATCTTTGCCAGAGGGATAAAATAAGCAAAGTTCAGGACATGATCTCCAAAGTGTGATGTCCAGGGTAGTGCAGAAAGTAGAAATAAAATAAATAGACATTCTTTCATATTAGTTCTTCTATTTTAAAAAATCAGCATAATGCAGAGAAAAAGAGATGCATTTCAGTACTCCTGAGTTCTGGCTATGACTATTTCCTTGTGGATAAATTAATCTGGTATTCCTAGACTCGGGTGGAATGTGAAGGAAAGAAGTTCTTAAAGTCACTGTTGGGTCATACCATACAAAAGTACCAAAGCAATAGAAAAGTTTTGTAGCAAAGTGACAAGATGAAAAGATATATAGCTAAAGTGAGCAGGAAAGCTTGGGAAATCTGAAGAAATTCCACTCCCAAAGGATGATTATTTCTTGGATGGAAGCATAGGGGAGGAATTACTTCTATGAATTAGGAGAATCACCATTTTTCAGCAGCCTTGGACACATCCTTGACATCACCCAGATAAAAGAGAGAACTTGGGCTCTTTTCTTTACTCCTTTTCTCCTTCTCCACCCCAGGACACAAACTGGTAATGTACCATTTAATGAGGGTGTTCTAAGTACATGACACTTCATAAGAGCTTCATTTCATTTGATCTTCAGGCCAAACAACAACCCTATGTAGAAGGATCTATGGTGTGTGTGTGTGTGTGTGTGTGTGTGTGTGTGTGTGTGTATTAGTTCCATTCCATACAAGAGAAGAGTAGGTGTTTGAACTATTTTACCACAGATGCTATCCATGGAAACTGGAATGAAGCATCCAGCTATGAGTGATATATTCTGTGGGTAATAGTAGTTATGGCAACCAGAAAGAAGCAAGTACTAGCAGAGATCTTGTGTAGGAAGATACTAGAAATGGGGACAGAAGGACAAGACATTTGAGGTAGCTGGCACTTCACAATTATATTTTTTTGTCAATTACGTCACAAAGCATGATTCTCAGATATATCAGAATTATTAAGACAAGTAGTTTTACTAAGGTTTTTTAAAAATTTGCTAACCAATGGTAAACTATAATAGCTAATCAAGCAATGTTACAAAACTATGTTTTTTCATATCACTGTGACCCTAGACGTGATTTAAAATGTCTAATCACGGGAGGGGGTCAAGATGGCGGAAGGCCAGGTGACCACATTTCGGGGAGCTCCCTGAAGAGAGCTGAATTCCAGCAAAAAAACCACTACAAGACCACCGTGAACACCCATGAAATCAGCCTGAAATGTGATATTTCCCACTTCTGGAACGCCACAAGAGACAAAGAACATCGGCAAAAAGGTAGAAACAAATAAGAGGGTCTGGAGGCTTGCCCCTAGAGACAGGGGAGTGGGGGAGGAAGCCCGCAGAGGCTGAACCATTGAAAACAAATACCCCAAAACGAAAGGGCTCTGTAAGTGAGGAATAACAGCAGATTACGGCCTGAATCAGGGCTAGACAGAAACGGGAACACAGCGGAGCCCAGGACAAGGCAAGGAGACTTTTCAAAACACTTTTTTTTCTTGTCCCGCCGCCCGGCGCCCCCCCCCCCCCGCACCCCCCTGCGCGTGCCACGCTGCGCCCGCCCAGCACCGCACCCGCGCGCGCACGTGCCTCAATGCGCCCGCCCAGCGCCACCCCCGTGCGCGCGCTGTCCCCGCCAGCTGCCGGGAAAGCAGCAGGCGTGGATTCTATTTTTACGTTGCTGCCCTTCTCTCCCGTTTCTCTCCACACCATGGGCCACACGCAGACCCCCCCAGGGAAGGCGTTTTTACAGACTTGCGTGGGACCAGAGACACCGCGCATCCCAGGGCGCAGACAAAGTCGGGAGATCCAAAAGGAGTTGTGGCTTTGAGGTGTGGGAGTGAAATGACAAGCGGGGGCGGGGGCAGAAATCAATACAACCTCTGCACCAGCCCGGCTGTGACAGACTGCCAACCGGGAAGCTGGAAAGAGCCCCTCTCTGTGTAGAGGCTCGCTCTGGGAGGGAGGCCTGGGTGCAGACATCTTGCTCCGACAGACTGAAACGAAACGGCAGGCCCCACCCCCAGAAAGCAAGCCAGAAGCTCAGGAGGACAACATTCAAATGCAAAACCCCAAATCGGGGGAAAGGCAAATTATTAAACTCCTGGCACTGACTACAAGTACCAAAAGCCCTACAACTCAGTGATACAGTTTTCCACCTCATTTACTTTTTTAAACTTTTTTCTATTTTTACTTTTAAAGCTTCCACTTTAAGCTTAAAAATACATTCTCATGGTTTTTCTTCTTTCAATTTTTAGCCCCTTTCTTACCACAATGTGATACCCAATACAACACCCCATAACATTTTTTATTTTTTTATTTTATTTTTTTATTTTATTTATTTTTTATTTTTTTTCTCTTTTTTTACCCTGAATTTTTTTCAAACACACCCCTGTATTTTCTGCTTTTGTTGTTGCCTCTCGTTTCCCTATTTGCTCCCGCCGTTTTTCCCTTTCTTCTCTCCTCTTTCCTTCATTCTCTCTTTTACGTGTACATGTAGATACAAGCTTCAAGTCAATCCCACATCCCTATTCAACACTACCCCTATATACAATTGGTTCTAATCCCCCTAAATCTTTTGAAAGTGGGCTCCTCCAACAATAACAACAAGACAGACTCGGGAACGTCTGAAATGCATTCCTTGCCCACAAGGAGTGTCTGCCCTCACCTTCCCACCCTACTTTGTCAGTGTGTCTGTGTAACTGTCTTTGCTTCTATATTATATAAATACTGGTCTTGGGGGTCATATAGGTTGTACTTCGCTTTTTGATCTCTTCATTTACCCTTGATAACCCTTTTCTTTAACCTGTAACGGTTTTGTACCATATAAATCCTATCACCGGGCCCCGCTCTGGCAGGGGTGTCTTTTCTTGCTTCCTCTCTTCCGTTTTCTTTTTTCTTTCTCCTCCCTTTTCGGTGGTGAACTCTGGTTGCTCCAAAACTTTCCAACGACCAATCCACCTAGATAGTGGTTGATATATCTAGCCATACACCCCCTCAACCACTCCTCACCACAATGACTCGGAGAAGGAACACCCAACAGAAGAAGAACCCGGAGACTGCAACCTCGGTCACAGAATTACTGGAAATGAACATAAACAATATGACCGATATGGAATTCAGGGCATCAATAGTCCAAGCAATAGTCAATTTAGAAAAGAACATTAGTCTCAAAGTGGAAGCCATAGTAACAGAAGTGAAAGCTGAGGTTAGAAAGGCTTTAGATGAGATACAATTAATTTAAATATGCTAACAGCCAGAGTAAGTGAAGCTGAAGATCGTATCAGTGATTTAGAAGACACACGGAATAAGAAGGAGGAGCAAGAGAAGTCTTGGAACAAACGACTAAAATCCCAAGAAAACAGAATAAGGGAAATGAATGATGCCATGAAACGCTCCAATATCAGAATTATTGGAATCCCTGAAGGAATTGAGAGAGAGAGAAGCCTAGAAAATATTGTTGAACAAATCATGGCTGAAAATTTCCCAAATCTGAGGAATGAAACAAATGTTCATGTCCTAGAAGTAGAGAGGACATCTCCCAAGATCAATGAGCCCAGAAAAACTTCCAGGCACCTAATAGTAAAATTCTTGAATCATAAAACCAAAGAATATGTCTTAAGGGAAGCTAGGAGAAAGCGATCCCTTACCTATAGAGGGAGGACCATCAGAATAACATCAGACCTTTCCACAGAAACCTGGCAAGCCAGAAAGGGCTGGAAAGACATATTCAGGAAGTTACATGACAAAAATATGCAACCAAGGATAATGTATCC
>PITA01016277.1:0-47132 GCA_004023965.1 Spilogale gracilis
AAAAAAAAAAAAAAAAAAAAAAAAAAAAAAAAAAAAAAAAAAAAAAAAAAAAAAAAAAAAAAAAAAAAAAAAAAAAAAAAAAAAAAAAGAAAATTCAAACACAACAGAATATACAGTAACCATAAAGATCTCTTTCCAATCCCCCAAACTCTAAGTAGCAAAGAGTTCCACTCACCAGAGCTTGCCACTGTTAATACTTTGAGTACTCTTCTTGTAAATTTTATACAGATACAGTCATCATCTTATTTAAGTTAATATGTATTCATGATATAAAATTCAGTAGTTATAAAACATATACCATGAAAAATAGATTTCCTTCCTACTCTGATTCCCTAGCTACCCAGGTCTCAGAGCAACTACCTATTACAAGCATATCTGTATTATTAATATTTGCTTTCTGCCAAAATGATCCAATTTTTCACATTTTTCTATACTTTTTGCATTTAATATATCTCAGAGATAGTTCCATATCAGTACATATAATCCACCTGATTTGGTCTAAGGATGCAGAGCATTCTACTAGATGTGTGTTAACATAATAATTGAACTATTCCTCTGTCAGTGGACACTGAGATTGTTTCCAAACTCTTTCTATTGCAAACACTACACTAAACATTATTATATATACATTATTTCACAAGTGTAAATCTATACCTGATGTATAAGTTCCTAGAAGTAGAATTGCTGAGTTGAAGTGTGGTACATTCTTAATTTTGAAAGCTTTTATTAAATTATCCTCTATAGAAGTTACACCAATCTAAAGTTCCACAAAAATTTCCCATATCGCTGCCAAAACAGTGAATTATCAAACTTTCTAGTGTTCAATAATCTGAGCTAAAATTGTATTTCTCTCTTGACTTATCTGCCATTTATTTTTAATTATAAGGGAGGTTAGTTAATTTTTGACATGCTTAAGATCCATTTTTAAAGTCCCAAAAGCATTTGGTCTAAATTAAAGATTATCTGATATTGAAATAAGAAGGCCTGGATTTTTTTGTCTGCTCATATTAGCTTGTCATAACTTTGACTACTCAGTTATCATTATGATTTTAATAATTAAATGCAGATATACATATAAAACTTTACATGATTTTATAAGATAGACTGTATCATGCAAAGTATCCCTGTGGACAGTCTTTGAAATCTTAATCCTTTTTTTTCCTTTTGCACCCTCTGTTTATCCTCCTCCCATATAAATGTCATATACAAACCTTGTCCACCCCTCACCAGGTCACACAAGTGAACAATCTATATGTATCCTGTATTTTCTTTTCATTTTTTAATGGAAATAATAAAGTATTTATTTTGCTTTGTTCTTTTTTTATTACAAGTTTTTATTTAAATTCTAGTTAGTTAACATATAGTGTAATATTGGTTTCAGAAGTAGAATTTAGCGATTCATCACTTATATACAACACCCAGTGCTCATCACAAGTACCCTCCTTACTACCTATTACTCATCTAGCTCATCCCCCCACCAACCTGCCCTCCAGCAACCCTCAGTTTGTTCTCTATAGTTGAGTCTGTTTTGTTTTATGGTTTGCCTGTCTCCTTTTGTCTCTCTATGTATATCTGTTTCATTTCTTAAACTCCACATATGAGTGAAATCAAATCGTATTTTTCTTTCTCTGACATTTCATCTAGCGTAATACACTCTAGTTCCAATCATGTCATTGCAAATGGCAAGGTTTCATTCCTTTCGATGGTTGACTAATGTTCATTGTGTATGTGTGTGTTTGTGTGTGTGTGTGTGTGTATTTTATATTTATATACTACATCTTCTTTATCCATTCATCAACAATGGACATTTGGGTTCTTTCCATCATTTACCACTGTTGATAATGCTGTTATAAACAGCAGAGTGCATTTATTCCTTTGATTAGTAGTTTTGTTTTCTTCAGGTAAATACCTAGTAGTGCAATTACTCTGTCATAGGGCAGTTCTATTTTTAACGTTTTGAGGAACCTCCATACTGTTTTCCACAGTGGTCATACTGAGTTGCAATCCCACCAACCCTGTAAGAGGATTCCCCTCTCCCCACAGCCTCAACAACACCTATTGTTTTCTCTGTTGTTAATTTTAGCCATTCTGACATGTGTGAAGTAATATCTATTTGTAGTTTGATTTGTATTTCCCTGATGCTGAGTGATGCTGAGCATCTTTTCATGTTCCACAAGTCGTTTGTATGTCTTCTTTGGAAAAATGTCTGTTCATGCCTTCTGCCCATTTTTAATTGGATTATTTGCTTTTGAGGTGTGGACTTAGATAAGTTCTTTATAGATTTTGCATACTAGGCCTTTATCAGTTGTATAATTTGAAAATATCTTCTCCCACTTCAAAGGTTGCCTTTTAGTTGATTGTTTTATTGATTGTTTCCTTTGCTGTGCAGATGCTTTTTATCGTCATTAATTCCCAATAGTTTAGTTTTACTTTTGTTTCTCTTGCCTCTGAAGACGTATCTAGTAAGAAGCTGCTATGGCTGATATCAAACAGGTTACTGCCTGTGTTCTCCTCTAGGATTTTGATGGTTTCCTGTCTCATTTTTATGTCTATAATCCATTTTGAATTTACTTTTGTGTGTCATGTAAGAAAGGGGTTCAGTTTCATTTTTTTTCATGTTGCTGTCCAGTTTTCCCAGCACCATTTGTTGAAGAGATTGTCTTTTTTCCATTGGACATTCTTTACTGCTTTGTTGAAAATTAGTTGTCCATATACTTATGGGTCCATTTCTGGGTTTTCTATTCTGTTCCATTGATTTATGTGTGTTTTTGTGCCAGAGCCTTACTGTCTTGATGACTAAAGCTTTGTAATATAACTTGAAGTCTAGAATTATAATGCTTCCATCTTTGTTTTTCTTTCTCACAGTTGCTTTGGCTATTTGGGGTCTTTGTGGTTCCAGATAAATCTTAGGATTGTTTGTTTTAGCTCTGTGAAAAATGCTGGTGTTTAAAAGAAAAGAAAAGAAAAAAAAGAAAAAAAAAGAAAAATTCTGGTGTTATTTTGATAGAGATTGCATTAACTATGTAGATTGCTTTGGGTACTATTGACATTTTGACAATATTTGCTCTACCGATCCATGAGCATGAATGTTTTCTCATTCCTTTGTGTCCTCTTCAGTTTCTTTCATCAATGTTATATAGTTTTCAGAGTACAGATCTTTTACTTCTTTAGTTAGATTTATTCCTAGGTACCTTATAATTTTTTGGTACAATTGTAAATGGAATAAATTCCTTGATTTCTTTTTCTGCTGCTTCATTATTGGTGAATAGAAATGCAAAAGATTTCTGTATGTTGATTTTGTATTCTGCTACTTTGCTGAATTTGTGTATTAGTGCTAGCAATTTTTTGGTGGAGTCTTTTCAGGTTTTCTGCATAGAGTAATATGTCATCTGTGAATAGTGAAAGTTTAACTTCTTCTTTGCCAATTTGGATGTCTTTTATTTCTTTTTATTATCTCATTGCTGAGGCTAGGCCTTCTAGTATAATTTTTAGAGAGCAGACATCCATGTCTTATTCCTGACCATAGAGAAAAGGTGCTCAGTTCTCCCCACAGAGGATTATATTAGCTATACAATTTTCATATATGGCCTTTATGATGTTGAGATATGCTCCCTCTATCCCTACTTTGTTGAAGGTTTTTATTAAGAATGGGTGTTGCACTTTGTTAAATGGTTTTTCTGCTTCTATGGAGAGGATCTTATATGTCTTAGCCTTTATTAATGTGGTGTACCATATTGATTGATTTGCATATATTAAACCACCGTTGCAGCCCAGGAATAAATCCCACTTGATCATAGTGAATGATTCTTTGAATGTACTGTTGGATTTGAGATGCTAGTGTTTTGTTGAGAATTTTTGCATCCATGTTCATCAGGGACATTGGCTTGTAGTTCTTTCTTTTTTGGGATCTTTCTCTGGTTTTGGAATCAAGATAATACTTGCCGCATAAAGTGATTTTAGAAGTTTTCTTTCCATTTCCATTTTTTGGAATTCTTTGAGAAGAATTGGTACTAAATCTTTAAATGTTTCGTAGAATTCCCCTGGAAAGCCATCTGGTCTTGGACTTTTGTTTTTTTGGGGACTTTTGATCCTGAATCAATTTTTTTTGCTGGGAAGTCTATTCAAATTTTCTACTCCTTCCTATTTCAGTATTGGTAGTATACATGTTTCTAGAAACTTATCCATTTTGTTGACATATTATTCTTCATCATATTAACTTATAATTGTTTGTATTTCTGTGCTGTTGGTTGTAATCTCTCCTTTCTCATTGTGATTTTATTTATTTGGATCTTTTCTCTTTTCTTTTTGATAAGACTAGCTAGGGGTTGCTCAATTTTATTAATTCTTTCAAAAAGCCAGCTCCTGATTTCATTAATATTTTCTACTGGTATTTTGTTTCATATCATTTATTTCTACTCTAATTTTTATTATGTCCCTTCTGCTGGCTTTAGGCTTCATTTGCCATTCTTTTTCCAGTTCCTTTAGGTATAATATTAGCTGTATATGAGATTTTTCTTGTTTCTTGAGGTAGGCCTGTATTACTATACAGTTCCCTCATTTGACTGCTTTTGCTGCATCACAAAGGCATTGGACTGTTGTGTTTTCATTATTGGTTTTTCTATAGGTTGTTTTATTTCCTCTTTAATTTCTTGATTAACTCATTCATTATTTAGTAGGATGGTCTTTAATCTCCATGTATTTAGGGTCTTCCCCAATTTTTTCTTGTGGTTTTGTACCATTGTAGTTAGAAAATATGCATGGTATGATCTCAATCTTTTTGTACTTGTTTAGGCCTGATTTGTGACCCCATATGTGATCTTTTCTGGAGGCTGTCCTATGTGCACTTGAACAGAAAGCACATTCTGCTGCTTTGGGATGAAATGTTCTAAATATATCTGTTAAGTCCATCTGGTCCAGTGTGTCATTCAAAGCCATTATTTCCTTGTTGATTTACTGTTTAGACAATCTGCCCACTGCTGTAAGGGGGTGTTCAAGTCCCTAATATTATTGTATTGTTATCAATGACTGTATGTTTGTTATTACTTTATGTATTTGGGTGCTCCAAAGTTGGGGCATAAATATTAACAATTGCTCAATCTTGTTGGATAGATTCCTTTATTATGATATAGTGCCCTTCCTCATCTCTTGTTACAGTCTTTGCTTTAAAATCTAGTTCATCTGGTATAAGTATGGCTACTCCAGCTTTCCTTTGAGGTCCATTAGCATGATAAATGATTTTCTATCCCTTTACCTTCAATATGCAAGTGTCAGTAGGTCTAAAATGAGTCCTTTGTAGGGAGCATACAGATAGGTCTTATTTTTTTAATCCACTCTGATACCCTATGTCTTTTAATTGGAGTGTTTCGTTCATTTACATTCATATCATTATTGACAGATATGACTTCAGTGCTGTTGTATTACTTGTTAAGTCATTGTTTCTGGAAATTTTCTCTGTTCCCTTCTATTGAATCTTTATTGTTTTTTGGTCTTTCTCTCCCACTCAACGGGTTGTTGATTTTTTTTGGTTTTGTTTGTTTGTTTGTTTCTTTGTTTGTAATATTTCTTGCCAGGCTGGTGTAGGGCTTACAAACTTCTTTAATTTTGTTTGTCTAGGAAATTGTTTATCTCTGCTTCTATTCTGAATATCAGCCTTGCTGGATGGAGTATTCTTGGCTGCATATTTTCCCATTCAGCACATTGAATATATAATGCCACTCTCTCCTGGCCTACCAAGTTTCCATGGAAAGATCTGCTGCTAACCTGATTTGTCTTCTCTTGTATGTTAGGGACTTCTTTTTCTCTTGTTACTTTTAATATTTTTTTCCGTATCTCTCTCTCTCTCTCTCTTTTTTTTCTTTTTGCAACTTTAACTATGATATGTCTTGGTGTTGGCCTGCTTTTGTTGATTTTGATGGAAGTTTTCTGTACCTCCTATATTTAGATGTCTGTTTCTTTCCCCAGATCAGGGAAGTTTTCAGCTATAATTTGCTCAAATAAACCTTCTGCCCCTTTTCCCTCTCTTTTTCTTCTTCTGGGACTCCTATGATATGAATGTTAACATGCCTTATAGACTCATTGAATTCCCCAAGTCTACACTTGTGATCCAATATTTTTCTTTCCTTCTTCTTTTCAGCTTCATTATTTTCCATAATTTAATCTTCTATATAATTTATTTGTTCTTCTACTTCTTCCATACTTCTGGTCCTTATATCCAGTTGTTTCACATCTCAATTATAGCATTTTCTATGTTGGCCTAATAGTAAGTAAGCCCCTCCATTAAGATACTCCTTGGTGTCTTTTTTTTTTTTTTTTTTTTAAGATTTATTGATTTGACAGAGAGAAACACAGTGAGAGAAGGAACACAAAGAGGGGGAGTGAGAGAGGGAAAAGCAGGCTTCCTGCCGAGCAGGGAGCCTGTTGTGGTGCTCAATCCTGGGTCTCCAGGATCATGACCTGAGCCAAAGGTAGTTGCTTAGCCAACTGAGCCACCCAGGTGCCCCTCCTTGGTGTCTTTTACACTTTTCTCAAGCCCAGCTCATATCCTTATGATTGTTGCTTGAAGTTCTGGATCAAGCATATTATTTAAGTCTTCTTTCTATTAGATCTGGACCATGACCTTTTCTTGTTTTTTCTTTTGGGATGAATTCTTCCAACTTGGCATTTTGTCTAGGTCTCTGACTTCTATGTGTTAAGAAAGCCTTCTATGTTTCTTGTTCCTGAGAGTAATGACTTCATAAAAAAGATGTCATATACTATCCAGGGCCTTGAGATTCAGGAAATGCCTCTGGTGTATGCTGTGTGCACTCTACTGCTGTGTTTTTACTATTCTTTCAGGTCAGTCCTCTGCAGAGTTTCTCCTTGCCTGCAGTGTGGTGACTTTTAACTAGGTTTGCTCTAGTTGCTTGTTACAAGAGACCTGATGCTATTTCCACTAAAGGCGAAGCATTGCAGAACTGTATGGTCAGTAGACATGTTGCATATGGGGGAGTTTGTGCTGGTCTTCTAGGGGAGGGGCCCACTGCTCTGGTTCTCAGGTACATTTGCCCTAGAAGAGCAGCACCTTCCATGATGTGACCTCTTCTCATCCTCTAGTTGTACATTTTGTTCTTTCAGCCCACAGATTGATTTATTGGGTATTCAGAATGATTTGATTTTTACCTGTGTTTGAGGAATGAGAGCTTAGCTAATACTCTGCCATCATACCTCTTTGTATACTGCATTTTTAAAAGTATCTCAAGCATATTCATTCCTTGCTCATCTCTCTACCTCTCTTTTTCATATACATACATATACAGGTATATATATATATATATATATATATATATATATATATATATATCAAATAAAAAATAAACATACGTATTTTTTTGTTCATTGTTTTACAGTGCTGCTTAATTTTTTTAAGATTTTATTTATTTGAAAGAAAAAATGAGTAGGAGGAGGGGCAGAGGGAGAGGGAGAAGCAGGCTCTCCCCACTGAATAGGGAGCCTGATGTGGCTTGATCCCAAGACCCCAGGATCATGACCTGAGCTGAAGGCAGACTCTTAACTGACTGAGGCACCCAGGCAGCCCTACAATACTGTTTCTTAAGAAATAATTTTTTAGGGGAGAAGCCTGCTTCTCCCTCTCTCACTCCCCCTGCTTGTGTTCCCTCTCTGGCTGTGTTTCTCTCTGTCAAATAAATAAAATCTTTAAAAAAAAAAAAGAAAGAATTTTTTAACCAATAGAATGAGAAATTAGGATATTTTCAGTTAGTGTCAGTATATTTCCAATTGTTCTACCTTGTTCTGCATCCATTATCCATTTGGCTTTAGACATATAATTTTCCTCAGTGTTCACCTTACAGCTAATAATTTGTTCATTCTGACTATGGAAAAAGGACTATTTCCTACTTACCTTACCACATAAGGATAAGCTATATGATTTTTTTCACTAAAGAATTCATGTATTTATGACTACTCTATAATCACATATTTATTATAATTCATGCTCTATGAATTAAGGATAAAGGATCCAATCATTTTCTGATTTGTTTAGTGCAGTTTCTTTCCCTATCACTTGGTTGGCTGAAGTTTATTCTCTAGAACTTCTTAGCTCATGGGAAATATCTCTTTGCATTTTCGCATGTTCAAAAACTTGTGTTTGTTGCTTTAGGACTTAAATGAAATTTTGGTTGTGTGTAAAATAACCAGATCAAGCTCTCAGAAATTTGTAATTCTCGGGGCACCTGAGTGGCTTAGTTGGTTAAGCGACTGCCTTCGGCTCAGGTCACGGTCCTGGAGACCGGGGATTGAGTCCCACATCGGGCTCTCTGCTTGGCAGGAAGCCTGCTTCTTCCTCTCTCACTCCCCCTGCTTGTGTTTCCTCTCTAGCTGTGTTTCTCTCTGTCAAATAAATAAGATCTTTTTAAAAAAAAAATAAATATGTAATTCTCAAAATCCTAAATGGAATGCCATTAGCAAGAACTTGGAGACTAACATAATTTTTGTACACTCAAATGACTAAAGAATTTTCCCCAGATGCTCAAAAGACTTCTCTATATTATTTACTTATTTTTTTTTTTAATTTTAGGACTTAAAACATGTATCTAGAAATAATGTGTTTTTTTCATTATCCGAGCTCTTTTTTGCGGGTTTTTGTTTTATTTCTTTGAGAGAGGTGTTAAGGCCAGGGTTGTACTGCTCACTAGCAATAATCCTTCCTATTTCACTCTGAAGTTTCAGGTAACTTTCAGCTTTCAGAGATGGGCAGCTGCATGTTGCTTATACTGCAGATGTTGTGTGTCTGCCATACCAATGGTGACTCAGCATGTCTTATCAGTAATCTATTCTGCTTGGCTTCTTGTTGCCAAATCAGTTATAGAAAGCTCCCAAAGCTACCCTGTTCAGCTTCCTGATGTTCCAGATAAAGGATAGTTATCTTTCCTGCTTAAGACTTGGAACAAATGTTAAAGAACTGTGCTCTGCTACTTTTAGCTGAAATCAGCAACCCTGGCCTGCTTAAAAGTATCTTTAAAAACCCCATTTGATTGTCAAGGCATTTCTTAACTGTTCTTCATTCGTTTTGGTTCATTGATACATATCAAGTTTTGCTTTCCACATATTTGTATTTATTTTTTTGTCTTATTATTTTTTGGTTATGAGGTAAAGGGGACAGATTTTATCTTTATCCAATTTACAATAAAAAAATCAAACAATGAAAAGGGTTTTTATAGGCCATGCTGCTATATGAGTTAATAAAATAAACTAGTGAAGATGAAAATACTTTTTGTAATATAAATATAAAAGTGATCTTACTCTTTTTTCTGTTTAAGTGATATACACTGGGGATATACCTCCAAAAGAATGTATCTTTTTAAAAAATGAAGTCTATTTCCTTAAAAAATATTTTCAGATTGTTGTGTTTAGTCAGCTTATACTATGCTTATGTAAAATTTAATATTGGTATACTTTATGTAAGAAGCTGAAAATACTTAAATTTTTAACATATATATATATATATATGTGTGTGTGTGTGTGTGTGTGTGTGTTTCCTTTTTAAACAATCTTGAAAACCTGTTTTTTTTTTTAACCAAAGAAACAGGTGTTTGCTTTTAAAAAAAATAGGAATGCATCTATTTTTAAAAAAGTGTTTGTTAGTTTTCAAGAATAAAGGATAATTATTCTATTTAAAATTATACCTTACTTAAAGAAACCAAGTAGCAGGAATTCCCAACTAAATTATTCAAATTGTGATAATATTTCAATTTTTTCCAAGTATTTTCTGTTCCTTTCCCTATTCAGTATAGGAATCCTTCAATTTTGAGAGAAGTAGCTGGAAAGTTCCCTAGACAGATAAGTGAATCTGGTTAGGGGCAGAAATGGCAAAGGAAAAAAAAAAAAATCAGAACTGCTGGCCTGGAAGAAAATGCTGAGTGACTGAAATATATACTAAAAGCAGAAACCAAATAAATGATGAATCTACATATTCTCTTCTTACTTTTTTTCTGGTTGCTTGTGTGTACAACCTGTCTTATTCACACTGATGCCATTATAAAATACATAATCCTTAACCAAATGAGCTAGGGAGTTAGCATCAATTTGGGATTTATTTTCAAAATTGTCTAAATATATGGTATCTTTCAAAAAATAAACAATTTCATAGGCACTATTTTGAAAGTCTGTAATTTAACTAAATATTTTATGAAATGCCTTTCCATTGCAAAACAGAAATTTCGTCTTCATGCACATACATAACAAAACACTATCAAAATCATGACACACACTTACAAATAAATGTTTTCAAGTGTTTCTCGGAGTTAATAAGCAGACTCCAGTTAGGAGAAATCACTAAGTGTCATTATTTATTCTACTTTCTACTTGTTGATGCATCTGCTGTTTTCCTTCATTTAATATTAAATATTATCTACTGTTTAAATTATAGGTATTTGCAATTCTTTTATGGTATAAAAACTGTGAACCACTGGATAAAACTAGCATTTATTTATTATGTTTTAGACAAATAACTAACAATCAATTATTGAAAACAGCTTATCCATAACTTGAGTTTCCATATGAAATGGCATTTATACTTACAAAGATAAAATGAGTAACTCTATAATTTATAAGTTATAATTATAAAATTATAAGGGGTAAATTTTGAGTATTCAGGCATGCCAGACACTTTACCAAAAGTTTTATGTGGATTATTTCATTTAATCCTCAAATTTATGTGCTAACTGTATCTATTATGATTATTATAACCATTTTACAGATGATGTAGCTGAGGCCAAGACATCCTTGCTCCATTACATGACTAGAACTGTTGAAGATTCCCAACTGAGATAGTCTTGATCTAGAGTATGTAATACTCCAAACTGTTGGACCACATGATTTGCTTTATTTAAATAGTGATCTCCGATGTGCAATTCCTATGTATTTAGATTTATCTGACTACTTGGCACCAGTAACAAGAGGAAAAAAAAATACATTGAATTGTTTGAAGTCACACACAGAGCCACTGTTAGCCATATTTACAGTCTTACTTTAAAGCATTATATCTTTGGGTGCCTGGGTGACTTAGTGGGTTAAAGCCTCTGTTTTTTACTCAGGTCATGATCTCAGGGTCCTGGGATGGAGCCCTGCATTGGGCTCTCTGCTCAGCAGGGAGCCTGTTTCCTCTGCTCTCTTTGCCTGCCTTGCTGCCTACTTATGATCATGCTCTTTGTCAAATAAATAAATTAAAAAATCTTTAAAAATAAATAAATAAATAAATAAATAAATAAATAAATAATAAAGTGCATATTTGCCCTTAACACCACACTACAAACTTATTACTGATGATCTAAGAAGGAGCATTCTTTAATCGTATAGCTCAGATATACTTACATCTAGTCATTCACATCACCCCCTGCCCAATCCCCAAATACCAAATTGTATAGTAATCTGACCTATTTGTATTTAATACCATAATCTTTAATTTAAATTGCTGGGATAATGTTTTCTTTAATTTTAGTTTTAGATTTTTAAACTCTTAATTTTTTTCTTTTGCATATTCTAAGGATATACCATAGCTATGTAACAGAAATAGCTACATCAAAAATTCAAACTTAATAAATACCAATACATACTAATATATTAATAATAACATATATGTATATACACTAATATATATTAACTTATATTAATGCATATAGATTAATTCTTTCAAATTAACTAGTCTATCCTGCCATGTTTTGTGACATCTATTTCTAAGACACCATTATTTCCTGCCATGTGTCTTTTCCTTGGCCATTTCTTTAATGTATCTCCTATTATCTTTTTTCATTTACTCCTTTACTCTCCATATTCATTCATTTTAGTGGTTTTGTTCTGCTCATATTTTTTGTCTGCCAGTTTACAAATTATTTCCATGTCCCTTGTCCAGACTATATATTGTCTCCCTTTTGTTCTGTGCTTGTAGTGGCAGAGTCTAAACCTCAGAAGGTTAGGCACTGAGACTCTGCCAAAAGAATGACTTATTCATGGCTCCTTCCAATCTCATTCAAAAATTTTCTCTAAGTTTTTCTACAATGTAACACAATTTTTCTAACACAAATTTTTCTATAATGTAACACAATTTACCCAATATCACAGATTAAAAGTATCAGGACTAGGATCTAAACTATATTTTGACTATAAAACCTGTCCACAAATGCACAAGAGATTCAAAACTAGTTAAAAGTACCCACATATATCAATGGCAGAGAGAAAGAGGGTACAGAGCTTATGTCTTCTATCCCTGGTTCTTGCCAGTATTTAGGTAAAATGTCATTATCTATGTCAGAATATATTTTAAAAACTGAGTATTTCATTTATTCTCTTGACCAAGTAAATCTTTGGGGTTTTTTGTTTGTTTGTTTGTTTATTTCTAAGTAAAAGAAAAACACCTGGGTATATATGCATTATGATTACACCTGAGTTTTTAAAAATTTTTTTTTAAAAATATGCAGTTGACCCTTGAACAGCACAGGAGTTAGGGGTGCCAACCCCCTGCACAGTTGAAAATCCATGCACAACTTTTGATACCCAGAAACTTATTAAGAGTCTAGTTGTTTACCAGAAGCCTTCTTAATAACATAAAGATTCAATGGACACAAATTTTGTATGTTATATATATTCTATATTATATTCTTAAAATAAAGCTAGAGAAATATTATCCAAAAAATTATAAGGAAGAGAAACTACATTTACAGTACTTTACTATATTGAACAAAGATCCATATGTAAGTGGACCCACACACTTCAAACCCATGTTACATGAGGGTCAACTATATATGTATATGTATGTGTCTATAACTCTTAAGATAAAACCCTGTCATGATAACATCTTATATTAAGATGCCTATCTTATCATGATATGAACATCTAAAAACATTATTATTTTTATAAATAATATTAAGAAATTTTATAGGTGCTTAAAAATATTCTGATTTGACATAAAGATCATTTTTAAGAAGAAGTGGTAGACAAATAGAACGGAATGGATAAATGCAAATATCTGATATTGCTTCTTCTAATATTTGTCTGATACAGATATTTTTAATTCTTAATTCTGAGCATCAACATCAAGTCTACTGTTAAATTTGCTTTCTCCTTATAGTCTCTCCTTATAGTTTGAAGGAATTAAATTGTTTTAAGAAAGTTACAATCAGAAAATGGGCTAGGAGTTTATAAGGGAAATATTCTCTATATTTAATGCCCAAACTATTTTAGCATAAATGGGACACAATTAGAGGAGAAGATACTATTGTGTGTAGGGAATATGATGCTACTAATTTCAAGACATACACTTGGCCTTCCAGATTTTCTAATTATTGATATTTTTGACTTATGTGAAATTGTCTGTTTACATAAAAAATTATATAACCTACATTAAGTTAATTAAATTAAATAAAATTAAAAATTCAGTCACTCAGTCACACTAGTCACATTTCAAATGTTCAACAGTCACAGGTTATTTGTAGTTAATGATAGATGAAATATTTCAAATATCACACAAGTTCGACAGGACAAGTCCAAGAAGCACGCGAGAAAACCTTTTGGTTTTTACTATTTTGTCGCAGACTTATCTTGTAGTAAACATTAAAACAGGGGCTTTATCTCTTTGCCTCCTGGTGTACTTACAAGTTTATTTTGCTCTTCTATTAGAACTTCTGCATGCTTTTGTACAAAACTACCATTTAGGTATGTTGAATGTATGTAAGCATCATGGTAGATAAATGTAGATTGATGTGAGTGAATCTGAACCATAGTTAACTCACAATACTAAGCCAGATAAGATTTTTGTTTGCTTTTTGTCTCACATTTAGTAAAAAAATGATTTTCAGGAACAGTTCAGTCAATGCATTATATCTGAACACCAGTTCAAAACAAAACAAAAAACCAAAAAACAACTTTGACCAAAATCTCAAGTGGCTGCATTTCAGCCTTCAAGTACAAAAACTGTTTGAAAAGCATTTTTTAGTTATAAAAAAAGTATCTTGCCATTAATTTTTTATCATCAATAAATATTTTATTTTTAAATGAATCAACTTTATTATTTATAAATATTTATAGAATAGAGTATATCTGACTGAGTTGAGGAGAAAATCCTTAAGAAACCCATACAGAGATGCTAGTCATGTTTACATGTGTTAAATGGACAACCACAGATCCATCCATTAACTGTAACACCTGGGACTTATATCATCTTTGCAATAAAGTCTAAATTCCTCAGTGCTCCTCAGTCCATTCAGTGTCCATACTCTTTGTCCAGCATTTCTACCACTGCACCTACATAGCCTTATGGATCTACTCACTATCCATTCTCTACTATATCTTCCCTTCCAAACACACTCTTTTTCTCACATTGTCAATTATCGAGGTCCTGCCTAACTTTTGTTTATACTTTTCTAGTCCACTTATGCCAGAGTGGTATATCCCTCTTTATAATTATTATAGCACATAACTGTTTTTTAAATCTTATCCAATTCCTCCTATCATAAGTTATAATTATGATTTTTTATTTATTCTGTCCTTTTTTAACTAACTCAAGATCAGAAATATTGTCTAAAAATGTTTATGAGTTATATTTTACCATGATGATGTGCTAGCCACAATGTGCTTTTCAGACACGTTTTCAAAATTTATGTGATTTTTCTAAACAACTACTATTTTCCTAGAAGATTGTAGGCACTTGTTATGTATTGCTTACTATTTAATATGCTCTTGCTGTTTCCTGCTTGCTTGTGTTTTTTTCTCTACCTTTTGTTTTGTTTTGTTTTGTTTTGCTTTGTTTAATAGCACTAATATTTTTTGAGGTAGGAAGCCTATTCTGGATTTCTTTAAAGTTTTCCGTATTTTTAGATATATGATAAGCTAAAGAAAAAAGGCATTATTTTAAAGATTCAATTTGTAATGTATCTGCTAAAACTTCACAAACCAGGAGACAGCCAATGTGTACAAGAATACGAGTTGAGGTTTATGATGCTAACGTAGCATTAATTATATTTCTACTTTTCCTAGGTACACTTGAAGGTTATGCTGTCTGATATAAGCCACTAGCCACATGTAGCTATTGGCTTTTACATTCATCAAAATTAAATGAGATTGAAAAATTAATTCCCCAATCACACTGGATACCTTTCAAATTCTCAGTGATTACCTCTTTACCAACTACCACACGCACAGAATGAATATTTCCATCATCACAGAAATTTCTATTGGACAGCATGCTCAAGGAATGTGTTCTATATTTCAAGGTAGTTTCCTCTATAAGGTCAGTCTTCTTAGAAGCTGAAAGTAGCAATCTGGCTTTCAAGTTGAAATTAGAAATATACTCCCTGCACTTGATAGCACTATAAATATGATGATAGAGTTGTTTGAGGTTATTAAGCAAAATTATATGCAAGCTACTCTTGGGCATCAAAAGGTATAATACAAGCATATAAGCTCCTTAAAAAAAAGTATTGATTTCCATTCTTCATTTACTTAATGAAAAATTTTACTTCAGTTAACGCTCTTTTTTTTTTTTTAAAGATTTTATTTATTTGACAGAGAGAAACACAGCGAGAGAGGGAACACAAGCAGGGGGAGTGAGAGAGGGAAAAGCAGGCCTCCCACCGAACAGGAGCCTGATGTGGGACTCCATCAGGGTCTCCGGGATCATGACCTGAGCCGAAGGCAGTCCCTCAACCAACTGAGCCACCCAGGCGTCCCAGTTAAAGCTCTTTTGACTACAAGTCATACTAAATAAATTTAACTAGTTTAAGTAGAAGGGAAACATTTTTTTTTTAAAGGAGAGCATTTTAATAATTCAGGGAGGTTTTATAGAATCAGGGATGGTAATTAATAGCTGTTGAACTCTGGAGGAACAAGATCCACGCATTTGGAAGCAAAACTGCTATTATGCTCTTCTGCTCTCAGCCTTTCCTTCAGCCTGTAGTGACAGACACCCTTCTTGGCTCTGTGCTTCTTTATGCATCTGCTCCCTTGTTTCTGGATCCTTGTAGTGCTCTGTGCTTCTCCACTCACAAGATCTCAACAACCAGCCCACAAAAGCTGCTATGCCTTCCCTCCCCCACATCTTTACTCAGTCCCTGCTTATATATATGTGTGTGTGACTGAGATAATATAGACTTAACTTATTTTGTCTTTTCTTCTTAACAATTTTATTGTGTGTGTTTTCTTCGTAGTACACACATTAGGAGACATCATATTTAATAGATCCAGAATATTAAGTTACAGTAAAGTTTAATAAATCATTTGTAATTTATTTGATAATTCCCTGATTAGACAATGTTTTATTAATGGTGTGTTTATTCCAAATTTGCTCTTAAAAATAACGTGTATCTCTGACCATATACTTAACCACACTGTCCTCTAGCTGATTGGTGGTAGTCAGTTTCTACCATTATAGCCTATATACAGTGAGTTCAAGGGTTGTATGACTTGGTCATTTCTATATATACGATGATTGGTGATGAACTTAAATATTTTTTAACCTTGATTTTTATGATGAAAATAACCAATAAAAATGACAGTGATTACTTTAGAGATCAGTTTAAACTATAGGTATCTGACATAATAGGCTATTACAATAATAAGGAAAAGATGAAGGTATTATAATTTTATTATCTGATAAGTATATTATTGCATTTTATTTTGCAATTCATGCCTAGGGATTTTTCATTTCACTGATACTACTCAAGTATTAATTGTATTCAGAATATGAATATAACCTATCATTTGAAGTTTTTGATATTATAAATTTGTTTAGTAAATATATGGTGTGAGCATACTGTCTATGTGATCTAGGAATGGAGCTAGAGAGTCCCAGTTACAGAAAATGGTCAGCCAAACAAAGCACTTGTACTCAAATACTTGGACTGTTTTCAGCAAAGAGATTTATAAACATTTATTTAAAGAAATGTTACTAAGATAGCAAAAGCTTATATCTTATATATAATAAAAATGAGTTGACTTTATGTCATGATTACTGAGATGTTGAAAGAAATAACTGTATTAGGATGTGAAATAGATAAAAAACAGAAATTACTAAAAAATGATTAAAATACTAAAAAAGTAATTACTAAAAGATTGACATTGATGTGACAGATTACATAAGATGCTATGTAAAATAAAATGATATCATTCCATATATTTATATATTTTATCATACAGAATTTTAAGATTCTAAGTTATCAGAGGGGATAGCTTAAATCCTTAAAGATGTTGAAATTACTTACCTAAGTTCCTATATTTGCCTTGAATGTATCAGTTCATTTTCAAGCACACTCAATTTTTCCTACATGCCTTATATACTTATTGACCCTATACTGAGGACTTGTTTTTCTCCCAAGAGAAGCTCATCCATAGCATATATTCATCTCAAAGTACCACCTCTTTAACAAATAGAATTAATTGACAAATACTTTCTGTGAATACAACTGTCAAAGTAAACCAAGATCAGCTTTCTGGCTTCTATCGTAGGATGACATGTTTGAAAAATAATGCATAGCCAATATTAATTTTACTGTGTGTGTGTGTGTGTGTGTGTGTGTGTGATATGAAGTTTGAAGGAAACAGAAGTTTTGTGCTATGCTGAGATCTGAAAAATGGAGAGAATATTAGAACTGTCTGGTGGACAGAAGAGAGAGAAAAAACAGAATCCCAGAATTAGTTGGCTGAGGACTTTGGAGAGATAACTATAATATCTAATGGGAAAATCCAACTAAGTTTTACTGTGTAGCATCTCTATAACCCTCTCCACAGTTACCTACCTCATGTACCAATGACTTTAGAGATGGGTTATTTTCTGATATAATGATTCATGGTAAGAATAGGCACCATCTAACAATCCCAGTCACCTGTCTCTTAAGTGGATAAAACATATCTGGCCAAAGCTAAGGTGAGTAACATGGGCATCAAAGCCATGTGAAACCAAAAAGTTTCATGTTGTGAACAAGTAAAGGAAGGTGGTCCTGAAAGGAGACAGTAGGTCAGACGGAGAGAGAGGAAGAGACCAAACGACAGCTGAATCTCTAGAAAGAGAAATACAATTAACTTTTTTTTTTTAATTTCCATTTCCATGTCCTAGTTCCATGAAGTCTACCTCATTTTCTATCTTTACTGAGATCATCCTACTGAATCTTTACTATAAGTCCTTCCTCTATGAGCTAGCTAGAATACCTTTGTGATTTTTCAGCTTAAGAAACTTGACAAAAACAAGTTTTTCATTAGGGGAAGACCTGAGAAAAGAACCTATGTTTTCATACTTTCGTTCTGGGCTCTCACCCTGTTAACATGCTCCTGGTTAGATATTTTTTACAGAGGGTGTTGTATGACTGATCCTCAGCTCTGAAATGTTTCAGAATCAGAAAATATCATAAGCTTTGTAAATATACATTCAGGAAGACACTATCCAAAAAAAAATATATGTATATGTATATGTATATGTATATATATATATATATATATATATATATATTTTTTTTTTTGATTCCAGGTACAATCTCATTGCTGAAATATAGATAATAACCCAGATAAAAATTATCTCATTCAAACCAACATGCTATTGCTAGGCTATTAAAAAATCAACTTTGTTCACATCTTTTCAGAGTACTACACCAGAAAATAAAATATGATTCTTATTTGAAAAGTATTTTATGTTGCTTTAATAATGAATATTGCTGACAGTTTCTTATTTTATAGCAGAGTAGTCCTTAAACAGGAAACATATTATTAATATGAAGAAACAAAAAGGAAAGAGTGTTGACTTGTGAACACAGATTACCATTGGTTATCTTTGGCTGTAGTGCTATTACCCCCTGAACTATTTCCTCCCAGACACACATGCATTAGGAACATGTGGATGGTCTATAGAGTGTTTGAGAAAAGAATATTTACAAGAATATATACCATGCAAGTCATGAGTACTTTAGAGAAAGGAACTATTCCTCATACTAGTTTTATAAAAAAGAAAAACAAACAGTCAAGAAAATAACAGAGCAAATTTCCCCCCCAAAATGAGTTGAAATAGCAAATATTTGTATTTTGTCACTGTATCTTCAATCTTTTCTTTTCTTTTTTTTAATATTTGAATTATTTGACAGAGAAAAACACAGCCAGAGAGGAAACACAAGCAGAGGGAGTGAGAAAGGGAGAAGCAAGCTTCCTGCAGAGCAGGGAGCCTGATGTGGGACTACCTGAGCCGAAGGCAGTCGCCCAGCCAACTGAGACACCCAGGTGCCCCTGTCTTCAATCTTTTCAAAAAGAAATGGAACAAAATTGATAAAGTTGAGTTTCCCTTTTATTTTCCTTCCCAGTACCCATAATTCCTTCCCTCTACAGAAAAAAATATCATTATCAGAAATTTTGGTGTGTATCCTTCACATCTACATTTTTATTTTTGTTTTTTTAAAGATTTTATGCTTGATTGATTGATTGATTGATTTTTAAAGATTTTATTTATTATTTTGACAGAGAGAAACACAGCCAGAGAGGGAACACAAGCAGGGGGAGTGAGAGAGGGAGAAGCGGGATTCCCGCCAAGCGGGGAGCCTGATGCAGGGCTTGATCCCGGAACTCCAGGATCATGACCTGAGCTGAAGGCAGTCCTTTAACCAACTGAGCCACCCAGGTTCCCAAGATTTTATTTATTTATTTGACACAGAGAGAGATCGCAAGTAGACAAAGAGGCAGGGAGAGAGAGGGGAGGAAGCAGGCTCCCTGTAGATGCAGGCATCGATCCTAAGACCCTGAGATCATGACCTGAGCCAAAGGCAGAGGCTTTAACCCACTGAGCCTCCCAGGTGCCCTATATTTTTATTTTTTAACTCAGCAGTTATGAAATGTTTTGCTTCCAGGATCCCTTTACTCATTTAATATTACTAAGGAGACCAAACAGTTTTACTTTATGTTAGCTATCTCTATTCATCCTATTAGAAATTACAATTGAGAAAGTATATTTATTAATGAATCTTAAATAAATGAATAAACCCATGAGTTGTTACCCTAAGTAGCATTGTCATGAAAAATAAATTTTTCAAAAGAAGAAAATAGTGCTGAGTAATTTTTTAAACCTTTTTGAAAGCATTTTTAAAGTCTACTAAATCGAAGAAAGCAGAACCCATATCTGTTTCTGCATTAAATCTACAGGGATATGAGGTCTTATTTGAAATATATGAAGGAAATCTGATCTAGCATAGACACATAGATGGGAAAGGAAGGATTTCTCAGACTTCCAAAAAAAGATCATGACAGTTCCAGGAGTAATATATGAAGTTCTACTTAATCAAACATCTTAGTTAATGGAATTGCAAATAATGCAGGATTTGGCTGAAATGATTGAATGAGAAAAGACATTTATTTTAAAACTAATAAAAAATTATTTTTATGCCATATATATGTATATAAATATATATATAAATATATATATTTCTCTCTCTAATAAGCCTTCCTTAGGGCAAATGGTAGGTAAAGAAATTTCTCACTTTCTTTTGAATACAATCATGTCTAGACCATATAGTCTCATTTCATTTTAAAACTGAGTATTCATTTAAAACAGTAAGCACACTGCCTTTTAGACACTGTTCTAACCACAGTTGTTTTAATGAGAGACAAATAATTTCTTCTCTACAGAAAATTGTTAAGGAAAAAATGAACAATAAACAAATAGAGAAATAAGATCACTTCAACAGGAATTATAGGACTTGAGGATATAAAACAGGCTAATATGTTCAGGAGTCATAGAGGTGGATAGGAACCACTTTAACTGAGTGATAATCTCCTTATAGAGGAAATGTACTGAAATTAACTGAACTCTCAGGAATATTTCGCCATGCCAGAATACAGTTTTACTTGTTATTTAATCTCGAATGACAACAAAAAAACACAAAATGCACAACCAAAACACACATACAAAATGTATTGTGACTTCATTAAATACATAAATGGACACATCTCCATGGGAATGAAAATTATGGAACTGAAGGTAACTATTCTTTTATATATTGGTTAGATGGATAGGACAATTTGACTAAAAAGAAGCTTATATAGGATTCCTGATTGACTCCTATCTTGTTACATGCTTTTCTTTGATATCTATGGTATTCTTTTGATGACATTTTCATGACATTTATCATGACATGATCAAAGAGTGGAATATCTGTTCTGTTTTCTGACCCCAAAGACCCCCATGAACCCACATACAAGATCTCGCTAAGTACTAGAAAGGTCTTGCCTATAACTCAAACAAACCCTCTCTGGCATCTCCATGGAAATAGGAAGGCTACTGTGTGAGACAAGTTAATAGGTGCTGTGGTAAACAGGGATTCTGCATGAAAGAATCTATAACAATGTGGTTGGTTTAGAGGGGAGAGATGGCATGATACACCAACCCAACAGCAAGAAATAGAATCAGTGTAAAGCCCAAACTCAGATTTAGAAACTTGAGTTTCTGACCTCAATGGACCTTAAAGGACCATTTGCTCCCATTGCTTCAATGACTTTGGTATCAAATAAATTGAGTTTTGTGAAATCTGAATTACAATTCCAGCTTCACACTGCCTTGATTGTGCAGGTTGACTCCTGGATCAGATTTATTCCCAGGGCTCCTCTCCTTTCCATAAAAGCCTTGTGGATATCTAGAAGCCTGTCTAGAATTCAGCGTTCGCACACATGGTTTTTTTATTTGTCATTCTTGAACTCACAATAGTTAAATAATTTACAAAGGTTATATAGGTAGCAAGAATTTGACCCAGTTTTGGCAAGAATTTATGTAACAGCAATCATTCTAATATCACAATAAAACAACTTGGTATTTTTGAAGCTGGGAGACTCAATATGATAAAATTTTTGCTGCAAAGTAGACTCTAGGTTCTATGTGAGTGAGACTATATCTACATTATCCCCAGAACCCGAACAAATGCTTGGCACAGAGTAGGCATTCACAAATATTGAATAAATAAATGTACATGCATCCATATGAGAAGTTGAAATAGTACAATTTTTGTAAAAACAGTCAAAAAGATTTCAAATCTCTTTGTGGATTAATTTATAAAGCTCACATAATTCCTACTGTTTTTCCTTTTATGTTATAGTTGGTGTAAAATTTGGTATCAGAAGTTAATGAACAGACTGAAATCCTTCTTTCTATTTAATTCTACATTTTCCCTCCTGCTTCAATAAAATACACAACCCTTCTGGTCCCAAATTCTCAGACACAGGTGGCATTCCTGCTGACAGATCAGTAGTGGGAACAATGCATCTGTTATCAGGAAATTGTATCAGGCATACGTTAGAACCACTTAGCAGCCAAAACACTGAAGGGATAGCATTAGAGAGAAAAGATAAAAGAACTGGCAGAGAGAAAATGTGGATGCATCTCCACATTACAAACCACCGAGGATCAAAAGCAACTGGGCAAGAACTTAATGGGGCACAGTTCAATTTTACAATTAAGAACAACTGTTTTCAAACGAGACTTAGCATAATGATTACGCATAGTAAATACAGAATATAAAGTTGGATTGGGAAGGAATGCCTAAAAGAAGTATGTTCTATTCTAAGCAACAGAAACATTCTCCTGTCTAGAGTGAATGTTGTACCAAATGCTTGTATTTAAATCATTAGATACATTGACATAATTGAAGACAATTTTCCTGGACCAACATAGTACTAACATTTTAAAATATTTTTTCATCCTTTAAATATAAGAGGACAATGAGAAATGTGCATAATTTAAGAGATTTGAAAGCATGATTAACTATTGTCATAAATTTCAAAGATAATCCTTGATAGCAATTGCTGTGTTTCTTCCACATTCCTTCCACATATTTTTAAACCTAATATTTATTTCAAACTGAAGAGAGAATCTATTCAGTCTTTGGATATAGGACACAATGCAACTTCTACCACCACTATTACTAATAGTAACTACAACTATATTTAGCTCAATCCTAACCACTTTACATTATCAGAGAACCCTTATACAACTCTATAAAGTAGATATCATCCCCCATTTTACATATGAGAACATTGAGCTTCTAGAGTTTAAGTAACTTGTCCTTTTTACAATAGGCTGAGTTAGAACACAAAATCATTTCTTACTTACTCCAATCACTATGCTACATGTCTTCTCACATTCTTGTTGATGAACAGTAATTTCTTTATTAAGGCTATTATAAATGGCACAGTTCATGACACACTCATGACTGTTTTATCTCTTAGTGACTCAATTTAGTTTCATAATACTGTTGCAGCATTACCACACCTTTAAGACATGTGAGCAATAGTACAAGACAGGGAAAATGAATAGGCTAAAGGCAATCAGTGCCTCCAAGAACCTTTGTTGAACCTTGAAATCATCCTATACCTTTTGTCTGTCTTACATACTCCACATCCAGCAAATCTGGTAGGTCATTATTCCAAAAGTTAACTGAAGTCCCCTTGATGCATACCAGCAACTCTGTTATATCCCTAGTTTCAGCTATCTTCCTCCAAATTACTAAAATGGCTTCTCAGTTTGTCTCTTTAAATACCTTAACCCTATTATCTACACAGCAAACTTGATGTTTCTTTTCAAACATACGGAACATCATATCACCAAATATAAAATGAATAAAATCACCAAAGGCTTCTCATCACAATTTGCACTTTTTTACTCAATTTCTAACAAGTTAAAATTACATAAAATGTTCAATACTAAGAGTAATATTTTTACCAAACCATTTTAGAATAAGTGGCCAACCTGATGCCCAATCACATCTTAGTGTGAGACTTAGTGTGTATTTTCTACAAAAAAGGGGGCATTTTTTCTATGTAACACAATACAGTCACCAATAATGGAATTTAACTGACATTAACATGACTACAGTCTAATCCTCAGACCTCAAATGTCAATGTCCAATGTCAAATGTCACCTATTGTTCAAATAATGCGCTTCATAGCAAATGAATTCAGTTCAGGAGAACATATTCCATTTGGTGATGTCTCTTATTATCTTCTTCAGTTTATTGAAGTTCCTCACATTTTTCTTGCCCTTCATGTCCTCGACATTTTTGAAGATTTTGAAGTTATTTTATAGAATGGCCCTATATTTGAGATTGAATTATGTTTTTCTTGTACTAATATTATGCTTATTTTGGAGGACTATTATAAAAGTGACAATGTTCAGCACCTGCACAGCTTGAGCCAGTGAAGCATCTGCTTTCCACTCAGGTCATGATCTCAGGGTCCTGGGATTGAACCCCATGTTAGGCTTCCTGCACAGCAGGGAGTCTGCTTGTCCCTTCCCCTTTGCCCTCCCCCCCTGCTTGTGCTTTCTCTCCCACTTTCTGTCTTAAAATCTTTAAAAATAAATAAATGAGTGAATGAATCAGTAAATGAATAAAGAAATAAAACAATGTGCTGTCAACTATATCCCATGACATAATGATGCAATATTTTAAAGTTTTTATTAAATTCCAGTTGGTTAGAATTCAGCATAATATCAGTTTCAGGTGTACAATACAGTGATTCAGCACTTCCATACAGTACCTGTGCTCATTACAGCAAGTGCACTCCTTAATTCCCATCACCTGTTTTACCCATCTCCCAACCACCTGCCCTCTGGTAACCATCACTTTATTTTGTATAGTTAAAGAGTCTCTTTGTTTGCCTCTTTCTCTCTTCTTTTCTTTTTTTCCCTTTGCTCCTTTGCTTTGTTTCTTAAATTCCATATATGAATGAAATTATATGGTATCTGTCTTTCTCTAACCTATTTCACTTAGCATAATACTCTCTAGCTCCACCATGTCATTGCAAATGGCAAGATTTCATTCTTTTTTATGGCTCAGTAGTATTCCAGTGTGTGTGTGTGTGTGTGTGTGTGTGTGTGTGTGTGTGTAGATGTGTGTGTGTGTGTGTGTGTATACCACTTCTTTATGCATTCATTAGTCAATGCACATTTGAACTGTTTCCATTAATTTGGCTATTGTAAGTAATGCTGCTATAAACATCAGAGTGCATGTATCCCTCTGAATCAGTATTTTTGTATCCTTTGAGTAAATAGTAGTGTAAATGCTGAGTCACAGGGTAGTTCTATTTTGAACTTTTTGAGGAACCTCCATACTATGTTCCACAGTGGTTGTATCAGTTTGCATCCCCACCAATAGTGCAAGAGGTTTCCCGTTTCTCCACATTCTCGCCAACACCTGTTGTTTCCTATGTTGTTAATTTTAGCCATTTTGAGGTAACACCTCACTAAAGTTTTTTTTTTAATCATTTATTTATTTGTCAGAGAAAGGGGGAGAGCAAGAGACAGCACAAGCAAGGGGAGTAACAGGCAGAGGAAGAAGCAGGTCTGATGGGGGACTTGATCCCAGGACCTTGGGATACTGGCCTGAAACAAAAGAAGACACTTAACTGACTGAGCCACCTAGGCATCGCATCTCATTGTAGTTTTGATTTCTATTTCCCTGATGATCAGTGATATTGAGCATCTTTTCATGCTCTATTGGCCATCTGTATGTCTTCTTTGGCAAAATGTCTGTTCATGTCTTCTGCCCATTTTTTTTTTAAGATTTTATTTATTTGAGAGAGAGAAATACAGCCAGAGAGGGAACACAAGCAGGGATAGTGAGAGAGGGAGAAGCAGGCTTCCCGCGGAGCAGGAAGCCCGATATGAGACTCGATCCCCAGTCTCCGGGATCATGACCTGAGCCGAAGGCAGTCGCTTAACCAACTGAGCCACCCAGGCACCCCTTCTGCCCATTTTTTAATTGGATTATTAATTTTTGGTGTGTTGAATTGGATAAGTTCTTCATATAGTTTGGGTACAAACCCTATTTACTGGATATGTCATTTGCAAATATCTCCTCCCTTCCCATAGGTTGTCTTCTAGTTTTGTTGACTGTGTCCTTCACTATGCTGAAGGCTTTAACTTGATGAAGTCCCAATACCTCATTTTTGGTTTTGTTTCCCTTGCCTCTGGAGATGTATCTGCTAAGAAGTTGCTGTGACTGATGTCAAGGAGGTTACTGCCTGTTTTGTCCTCTAGAATTTTTTTTTGTTTCCTGCCTCATATTTAAGTCTATAATCCATTTTGAATTTATTTTTGTGTCTTGTGTAAGAAAGTGGTCGGATTTCATTGTTTTGCATGTTGCTGTCCAGTTTTCCCAACACCATTTGTCGAAGAGACCCTTTTTCCCAGTGGATAGTCTTTCCTGCTTTGTCGAAGATTAAATGACCTACAGTTGTGGGTTAATTTCTGGGTTTTCTCTTCTGTTCCATTGATCTCTGTGTCTGCTTTTGTGCTAGTACCATAATGTTTTGATTACTACAGCTTTGCATTGAATTTGAGGCCCAAAATTGGGATGTCTTGCTTATCTTTTTCAACATTGCTTTGGCTATTCAGTCTTTTGTGGTTGCATACAATTTTTAGGATTGCTTGTTCTAGCTCTGAAAAAATGCTGTTGGTATTTTGATAGGAGTTTCATTGTGTAGATTGCTTTGGGTAGTATAGCTATTTTAATATTTTTTCTTGCAATCTTTGACCATGGAATGTTTTTCCATTTCTTTGTGTTATCTTCAAAACAAATTCAATAAAGTCAGGGGATACAAAATCAATGTACAGGAACCTGTTACATGTCTATCCACTAATAATGATATAAAATTTTGAATTGTCCCGTTGTCAGTGATATTACTGATTATTTATTAGCTTCTTCAAGTAAATATTCTGATTCTCTTTTAATTTATTAAATATTTTATGGAAAAATACTTCAAAACTATTTAAATACACCATCCTTCAACAAATCTTCAATTCATCCCTATATATAGAAATATGGATTCATGGTTACCTATTTATTCAGTGCATTATAGTGTATAAAGAGCATTTATTTGAGTCTTTAATTTGTTCCACATTTGGCAAGTGGTAGTTCTTCCAAGCAAATTTCTGTGCCATTTTGACAATCCACCCTCATCCTTTGAGCATTTCTTTTTTTTTTTTTTGTCACAAGTTATTCTGGATTCATCTTGTCCTTTTCTCTGACCCACCTCTAGAATCAATTCATTTAATGAGTACTGGTTTCTTTTAGAGAAGAATGGTATTTAGTAGCTAAGATTTAGGTGCTAGGTATGCCCATTACTGCTCCCAGACATTCTGGGTGGACAGAAATAGAATGTTTTTGTTACACACATAGAGTTTATGCATGTGTATATATGTATATGTATTAAATATCATGAAATCACACCTATATATCTATTTCCAGTAGACAGAAATCTGACTCTTATTATCCTTAATATATTCACTTATTTTAATCAATCCCCCTCTTTGAAATGAATATACCTTCACATCTGCTGTACCCTCCATACAACTTTGGGTTCTAACACCCCACACGGGACAATTGCTTCATTTGGAACCCCCCTCCACATGCCTTTAGATTGGACTCTAAACTCCCATGTTATTAAGTACTCAGATGGAGACATTCTCAATCTTATTTAAGCTTTTACACCTGCACTGATCCACACTGCCCTATCCTCCAAGTGTGTATGACTACCTTACCTTGCCCTATGTAATGGCTCTAGGCCTGAAATGTTCAGGAAAGAAAAAACAAAACAAAACAAAACAAAAAAAAAAGGAAGAGGGAGATCTTTAGATAACAACTTGAATAAAGGACAACACTTTTACTTGGACCTACAAAGTCCCCTTTACACTAGACAATATCTAACTTCTAATATCATCTTACTTTTTCTTCTCCTTTGGCCTTGAAGTACTTGTTCCTTGAGCACACCAAGCACAAACCTGCCTCACATCTGTGCAACTATTTCCTTTACCTGAAATATATATCTCTCAAGAGTTCTAAAAATAGTAATAATAATAATAATAATTAATTATTTTTTAAAAAAAAGAGTTCTTTCAGCCTCAGCCTCACCCCACCCAGACCCAGCTACTCTCCATTAACTTACCTTGACTTAATTGAATTGTTGTACTTTCTACTTCAGTATACCATGTTATTTTATGTTATTTTATAGTCTATTCCCTTGAAGTTGAATGTCATAGGGATTTTTTTATGTTTTATTCAGTGTTGTATTCTCACTACGAGAAGTTTGGTTCAAAAATGTATCATTTCTTAATACATTGTTTGAATAAATAGGTTACATGTGGTACCTCAGTCCCTGGTTTTGCCTACCAAAGGGTTTTCATCTTTGACCCACTGCCTTGCACCTTTGTTTATCCATCTCACTTGCTATTAATTTACAGAAGCTAGTTCTTCCTTATTCTGACTTTACATCTGTATCTGCTCAGGCCTGTTTGGCTGACCTGGGTTACTGGACTTCAGACTCCAGATTCTCGAACGACCTGTATCCTTGGACAGCCCAATCTCATTTTCATCCTCACAGAGCTGATGAATTCAGTTACTATAGTGGCATAGAACAATTATTGCCAAATAATTCCCATGATTGTTTTCTTTCATTATCTTTGTAATATTCCATTCACAGATTTCAATATTTTGTTTAGAAAATTTCCATTTTCTCATTTATGCATAACACTGCACTATTTATCAGAAACAGATTAACATATGTTGAAAATCTTCTAATCTACTTAGATAAAGCACTACTTCATTCTCCTCTCAGATGGTCACTTCGGGCACAGATTAATGCCAAAATGATCAGTTAGCATTTACTAGAACCTCATTAGAACTGTGACAAGGAAATGCTTCCTTCCCACTTGAGATATCTCTCCTCATACAGGAACATCCATTAGTGTAGCTCCTGGCCTCCTTCCACTCTTTGCTCTCTCTTCCTAAGAGGAAGTGCCTGGTTACATGACCTATAAATTTAGAAAAGGAAAACCAGTTATGCAGAGCTCAGCACTATGCTCCTTCTTTCTGGGATCTGTTGATCCCCCCATGGAGGGAAAGTTCTTCCAAACTTAGGTTTGCCAGCAACACGGTAGATAAGTTTGCTAATTCTAAGAATCAATGTTAGTAAGCCTAGTCCTAATAAATAAAGGTAAATGATATTCTGGCTCTTTTACATAGTTCCTTGCTATATCCTACATTATTTAGATCCCAGAGCTGGGTTGCCAGCATTGATAATCTTGTAAAAAAAATTTCTTGTTCTAGTAGTATTTTCTCCCATTCTGATTCTTAGTAAAAAGGAGGAAGTTAGGTGATATGTTTAGAGTATATATTGTCTTAAGCTTAGAAAGACTCCTATTACCAAAACAATTAAACTTAGTCATCTCTTAGGGTGTGCATTTTGTTTGTGTATGTCTCATGACTTCATAAACATATTATTTTGGCAGGATAGTTTGTTAATATACTAGTTCATGTTTTGATCTCCTTGTTATAAAGGAACTGAAAGAATTAAAGGTATTTTTTTTCCTCAATATCACACAGTTGACTGAACCTTGTTTTGATGAGTTCGCAAGCACTTGCTTCAAATGGTTATTAATGACTTTTTTTTTTCTTTTAGAATCAAAAACAAAAGCTACTAAGCACTTGATGGTGAGGAGCAAAAAGTTGACACTGTAGGGGGATAATGCTTAATTAGCTAGTCTTAGAAGGAAGTTTTGCTGCTACCAGGAAGAAGATGAGGATGTAGAAATTTCATCGAATATTATATATCTTGTCCCCTCTCCACTGAAAATAGGACAATGGCTACAGGGTGTCTTTGAAGGTTAACTAGTATAATCATATATGGCTTGGCATTTATGAACCCACACAGTTCACCCAACAGAGCCCAGAGGAAGATGGAGGACTAAATATCACAGCAATCTGTGCCCACATCAAATATTATAAACCACTGAGCTGTTGAACTGGGACTCTCTCTCATCCTTTAAGTATCATAGAATTCTTTGAACACTAAAATAATATGTGAGAAGCCCCACAAAAAGAATGAGGATGGAATTTCTTGTTATACTGATTAAAAAAAAAAATAAAAAAGATGTCTAGGGCGCCTGGGTGGCTCAGTGGGTTAAAGTCTCTGCCTTCAGCTCAGGTCATGATCTCAGGGTCCTGGGATCAAGCCCCACATCAAGCCCCACATCAAGCCCCACATCGGCACTCTGCTCAGCCCAGAGCCTGCTTCCTCCTCTCTCTCTGCCTGCCTTTCTGCCTACTTGTGATCTCTCTCTCTGTCAAATAAATAAAATAGTTTTTAAAAAAAGTGTCTATAAACCAAACTACTATCATAGAACATTAAATAATAGGACATTATTATTATCCCCATAAGTTTTCTCAAGCTTCTTCCCTTGCCTCTACCCCCAGAGATCACTACTGTTCTTATTGTTTTTTTGTCATAATAAACTAGTTTTGTTTGTTCTAAATTTTAATATAAGTGGAATACAGCATGTAAGATTTTTTATAAAGCTTCTTTCTTTCAGAATGACATTTTGCAATTCATTCATGTTGCTACCTATATCAGTGTTTTTATTACTTTTTTATTGCTGAGTACTATTTCATATGATTATGCCATAGTTTATTTTCCACTCTCCTATTGAATGTCATCTAGTTGACTTCCAGTTTTGGACTATAATAAATACTACTGTAAACATTCTTGTATGTATTAATTTGGATATGTAAGGGTTTTGTTGTTTGTTTTGCATTTTTTAGGGGTAAATATCTCTAATAAGGTATACAGGTTTGCTTAGTCACCAGGGTGATGTAATTTTTGTTTTATCCAAAACTATGATAACATTTTTCCAAACAGGTTGTGCCATTTTACACTCCCACCAACAATGTATGAGAATTCTGGTTCTGCTTCATCCACATCTTGATCCAACTATTGATATTGTCAGTCTTTTTCATTTCAGTCATCGCAGTGAACATTTTAAATACTTTTAAATATTATTTAACCTTAAATAATAAAGACTAATCAGTTAATAGAGGAAAGGAAAATATCTATTTTACTTGGCATTAACACTAGATTTAGAGAACTGCCTGGCACAGTAAATGCACCATTAAAATTTGTTAAGTAAAACAATTATGTAAAAATTATTAGAAATGTTTTTCATGTCTTTTCTTTGTGCTAAATTTGCTGACACAAATTGAGTGATATAGTCTTTCTATTTCTAGCCTTTAAATACTTATCAATTTCATTTTTTATCACCAAATAGCATTGTATTCATTTAAATTCATGTCATTCATTTCCCAGAATATTACTCATTTTTGCTTATCAAACAAATGTGCATCTTTCAGTCATGCTTGAAACTCTCAATAGCACTTTCTCCCCTAAATAACTGAGTCAATACAGTCCTATCTCCTTTCAACCAACTATGTATTTATTTATATTCCTAATACTCAGTATGTCTCCATGCTTTTATGCATGTTACTCAAAAGGTACATTAAATCCAGAAAGACTCAACAATCTTCTGAAGTATATACAGAGCAAAAGAAAGGTCCTTCTGACATCCATTATGGAACAGGACAATCTGGGTAATTGCTAGAGCCATAGCCCCTGTGTTTTCTTGCCTCAGCAACCACTGCTCTTGACTACTGGTTCTCTCTTCTCAACAGATGCACACATCTCCAAAGGTGGCCTATTCCTTAAGCAGTGAAAGACCTTTAAAATTCCTTTTACTTAATCTGTCAAAGTTACACTCTTTAGTTTCCAGTCTTTCTGGACCCTTACACTGTTTTTCCATTAGAATTTCTGTTCCAAAGAAGCAAGGTCATATGAGGCTGTATTCTTGTGCCTGTATTCAAGAAATATTTGTTGAAAATAAACATCTTTATATTGATTGAGGTCCTAGAAATGAGTTTTTTGTGTTTTTTATTTTTTTAAGATTTTATTTATTTATTTGATAGAGCAAAACACAGCTGGAGAGGTAACTAATGCAAGCAGGGGGAGTGAGAGAGGGAGAAGCAGGCTTCCCACAGAGCAGAAAGCCCAATGTGGGGCCTGAACCCAGGACTCCAGGATCATGACCTGAGCCAAAGGCAGAGGCTTAACAACTGAGCCACCCAGACGCCCCTAGATAGAAATGCGTTTTGGCCTCAAACTGAAGGTTTCTTTTACTCTACAAAAATCCCATCTCTGAAGAATACTTTTTTTTTTTTTTCAGCACCATTTGGATAAAGGAGGCTAATTTCATCTTTCAAACACAAAAACCTATTTATTTATTAGAGGTAGGGTGCTTTTAAATATATAGGAAAGATTACTGACACCACTGGGTGGACATGGCTATAAATTTATGAGTTTTTTCTTCTCTTGATAGAAAAAAACACAAATATATAAAATTTAACCTTCAAGAGACATTCTGTTACAAAGCCATAGCAAATTTCTTTAATGTTTTCAATGGACATATCCCTCTTTTTTTCCATGCTTTCCATATATATTATTCTTTTCCCCCAGAACGTTCCTGATTGAGCTATCTATTCCTTTAAATTTCAGTTTAAACATAATTTCTGCAGGTGTCTCATTTGTATACTTACATTATGCTGGGTATATTTGCTCTATTTTCCCTGTATCTCTCATATCATGTTACTTTATTCTTTAGTTAAAGATTATCTCTCTTGCTAGAGTTCACATTGATCTTGGTCTTTTCCTAGTACTTTTCACAGTGTGTGGCATAAAATTGTGGTCAATAAATGTTTGTTGAATGAATGCATTATTGAATGCCTAATAATCCTTTAAAAATACTGTTGTATCTCCAGATCCTAGCAATGACAAAATAGAGAGATAAAGAAAACCTAAGAGTAGTTGGTTGAAAGAAAGAGGGAGTGGTAGAGGGAGAAGGAACGGAAGGAAGGAGGGAAGGAAGGAAGGAAGGAAGGAAGGAAGGAAGGAAGGAAGGAAGGAAGGAAGGAAAGAGGAAGGGAGGGAGAAAGGACTTTTGAGAATGGATTTTGATACAAGAAAAGTATCAGTGAAAATGTGAAAATTTAGAAGTAAAACTACATTACCCTCTATACTCTACCATCAGTTTATATGAAATTCATGAGAATTCTTGCCTCTAGCTGTTTTCAATATCACTAACATAAAATATACTTATTTTTTCTGACCACAGATTAAAGTAGCATGAAATGTCTATAATTAAAGATAATGTCTTAAGTGTTCCTAGCAATGCTTGAAATGTATCAATAAAGAAAGGAATATTAGTAATAACTGAGATCATGTATTTCTTCCTGAAACAATGTATGTGTACATTCTATACACAATAAGTGGCTTAAGTGCTTTTTAACAGCAAAACTGTCAGCTAAAGATTTTAATTTTAATTTAATATTGAAGGGAACATTTAATTACCAAATCATTTCAAGTATATTTAAAGCATCTCAAGAACTTAAGAGTGCCTTCAAATTTTATTATTGGTAGTATTTGACTGCACATTTAATTTCAAAGTAAATGGCCTTGTCAATCACAGATAACTTAGAGATATTTTTATATACAATAATGAATATTATTTTGATTTGTTTGTGTGGAAAATTTAATGAATTAAGAATATTAGATTAAAGAATATAAAGAAACATTGTATCCATATAAGAGTTTTTTACTGCTACTTTTCATTTTAAAGATCATAAAAATGATTTAGTTGTACACTTGATATTTTCAAATAAATATTAATAATGGTATAATTTCAATATTTTTCTTTATATTTATGTCAAAAATAACATTTCATACTAAACTTTTGTTAAAGAATAAATTTCTAATAATAATAATGCATAGTATTGGAGAATGCATTTTTTTTAAGGTTTTATTTATTTGAGAGAGAGTGTGTAAGTGAGAGGGCACCAGCAGGGGGAACACCAGAAGGAGAGGGAAAAGCACTTTCCACTGAGCCGGGAGCCCAGTGTGGGGCTCAATGAAGAATGCATATTGTTTATGGTGTTCGTGTGTTAAAGATGTATTTTATAGAAACACAATGCCTTAATTTCATGGGAGTGTGTTAGTGATTAAAATGGCAGTATTTTTTTTTCACAATCCTTGTGTAAAGTAAAAGATTAATATCCTGCATGAAGTTTTAAGGGATTGAGATGTAATTAGCCAGAGTAGATCTTTTATATACCGATTGAAATTTTTATATTCTGTTTTCATATAAAAAGACAGTTAAAAGGGGTGCCTGGGTGGCTCTGTGGGTTAAGGCCTCTGCTTTCAGCTCAGGTCATGATCTCAGGATCCTAGGATGGAGGCCTGTATTGGGCTCTCTGCTCAACAGGGAGCCTGCTTCCCCTTCTCTCTCTGCCTGCCTCTCTGCCTACTTGTGATCTCTCTCTCTCTCTGTCAAACAAATAAAATCTTAAAAAAAAAAAAAAGACAGTTAAAGGTATTAAAGGTATCATATCTATAAATGTGAGTGTTCCTGAAATAGTACCTACAAATGAAATCCTAAGGATTTTATCACAAAGCAAGCTGAAGTTAAATGCTTTATCGTCCTCTGTAGTATAAATCAATCTCATTCACGATTTAATGCAAGATTGTTGATAAGTTCAAAAATCAGATCAGAGGTCTCTGATTGCTTCCTCCAGGTAGAATTATATTCTCCAGTTCGTGTCTACACTGGGTCCTGCACAATTTTTTACTGTACTCCCTTGAGGACAGAGGTCATTCCTAGGCTTTATATTTATTAAGGACAAATGACTAAATTGGCTCACATTATAAATTGAGATAATAATAAACTTTGCTTTGACAGCTGCATTATCTCCTATTCAAATCGTTAGTTATTTAATCACAGTTATAAAAAATTATATCTCAGTCAATAATTTGACATCAAGAGGCACTAAACATATAATGATTTATTATAAAATTTTCATAAGTTTTTCTGCCTAGCTCAGATTTATCAAATTCTATTATTCAAATAATTTCCTATAATTAGACAGTAATCCTTAACCACTAATCACTGTGAAAGTCTTAGATCTAATGAACTTTAGATTCAAAGACAGTAATTTTATGGTCATAAAGTTAAAGAAATAACCAAGTACTAATCCTTGATCAAAATCTGATCAAATCTGCCACTTGATCAAGGTGTTTATATTTTCATCAGGTTTCTTTTCAGATATCATTTATCACAAGGTCTTTATTCTCCTACATAAGCACTTGGTTTTCCATTTATCCTTTTTTATATTTGGTACAGAATATATACACACATATTTTAACATAGCATATATCTGTGTATGTATTTATGCATATTTATGCATTCAAATACATCTTTATCAATGTAGATGTTTTATATACACATAGAGGTATTTATATGTATGTGTGTGTGTGTGTGTGTGTAGGCCTATTATCTAACTCCACAAAAACATTTATTGCTATAGCTCCAAAACTTGGAAGACAAGTATAGTACTAAGCAATCACTGGGCATTTGCTGAAGAGTAAATATTAGATACAATAAAATTTAAATTATTTTTCAAATGGGCTTTGTTTCAGAAACAGGTAGAAAAACTTTCTTATTTGATAAAATTATCTCCTTATTAGATAAAAGTTAGTAATCTGTAGTTATAGCAAAATATAGCAAACATAAAAATAAGCATAAACATTGATACTACTCAAGGTATACATTTTTGCTAGTTATTGGCAGAATTGAAAGTTGAAACTGATGTATTTCAAAACTTATCCATACATGTGGTAGAGATCTTACTAATATTGAAATGGTTCATGTGAAATGACTATTTGAACATTCAACTCTCAAATAATCACAAGCCTTTTTTGACTAACGTATCAAATCTAACAGGATACTATTCTTAAAATATAATTTTCTAACAAATACATATTGAAATCTCTCTATGGACATAGTAACCAGACACATTACATCTAACCAAAAAATGTGCGTTCTTCCATGCTAATAGCAAATTCACATTGCTGTATGATTTAGATGAGGATTTCTCAACAATGTCACTATTGCTATTTCAAACTGGATAATTCTCTGTTGTCCAAGGAAGCTTTCGTGAGCACTGTAGGATGTTGAGCAGCACTGTTGATCTTCTACCCATGCCCATAGCACCCTTTTCTTATTTTTAACAAAAGTCTCCAGATATTGCCAAATGTCCCTGGGGTAAGCAAAACTGTCTCTGTTTGAGAGCCACTGATTACTAAAAATAATTTCTCATACAGTGTCTGAATCAAAGATCTTTAAGCCTCAACTAAACCAAGATTATGCAGAAAGGTTTGTGAATTTGCCCTACATTCTTATGTATTTTTATAGTTATAATTGAAGATATTGCCTACTATTACTCAGTGTCCTAATACCAGGGACCTAAATCATTATTCTTGATCCACATTCTTTCAGGAAAATGTTTATCTTCATAGTTTAAATGAAAAACTGTGGAGTACAACACACACACACACACACACACACACACACACACACACACACACAGAATGAAAGAGAGTGAGAGACACCTTGCATTAGCTCCCTGTTTTCTTTGACTCTCATTTCAGTGTTTATTATTTATGTCCCGTGGATACCTAATACCTCAGGTACTTTACAGCTTACATAGGGAGAAGGGTAAAAACTAAGGAATTATACTTTCAACATAGTCTCATTTCCTTTCAATTACTGGATCCATGGTTAGTGATTATATTTTTTTGAAGATCAAAACCAAATTTCAAGGCCCATTGCCATTTGTAGAAATTATGCCTTTGAAATCTTCTTTAAAAAAAGAGAAAATGCTGTCTTACCTCTGCAGACAAGACAGAAATGTCCTTGACATTGTGGCAAAAGGTACTCATTTCCCATCATCCATACTCCCTTCTCTGAGTTATGGAATCTGCAGTTTTTCATAGAAGCTTATAACCAAATTACTCTTTGTAACTCTAGTTTCAAATTACCTACTTCACTTCTTTTGGTTCTTCAGGACAGATTCCAATTATGTACTAATCTTATTTTTAGCACTTTTTGTGTGTTATAAATGCAATCAATAGAAATGTGTCTAATGTAAATATTGATCTCTATTGGTGCTTTGCTTGTATTAGTTAGGATATTCGTTGGCTGTTATAACAGGGATCCAAAATAATTGTCCAAAAAAAGGGGGGGCCCAAATGGTAAGGAGAGTCTGCCTACAGATTTTTAGGCTCCATGTTTCTTTTATTTCACTCTGTCAGGCAAAGGGATGATTTGATGAATTGTAATATCCTATTAATAATTATATCATACCTGTTTTATTATTTTTATATGTTATATGGGAGCTATTATGACCATAGTGCAATTTCGCTATCCTAAAGAAAGTACTCATCTACTGAGGTCACTTTAGCAGGAAATATTAAAATCTCTGTATCATAGCACTTTGGCCATATTCAAAGATACCCTCTGCATTCATATATATATATATATATATATATATATATATATATATATATGCCACCAACCAATACACTAAGAACATATGAAATCACAGGTAATAAAAATAGCACGATACCATCAACCTGGAGTTTACAACAATAATTCAACTAATAGGAAGGTTGATATAAACTTCATGCAGTGAAAAAAAAGTCTGTATGATACTGCAAGATTTGACCTCCTGGTGCAATCTATGAATTTAAATATGAGTTTACGACCTATATAAACCTTCATATTGATAATAACAGCTTGTATTTCCATGTGCAACAGAAACTTCATTTAATTCATCTCTCTCATTGACATCTGAAATAGTTGTCGATTTTGTGACTGAGCCCTGTATCCTATATATTTAGCATAGTAACAGGAATTCATTTATTCACAGAAGCTGAGCTTCTAAGTCATTTCTACATATAAAGTGGACCATTCATTTCTCACTGTGCTTCAATCAAGATGCGGGCTTCAGCCAACCAGTTCCAGTACTACTAAATAGTGATTTGGTTAGCAAGTCCCTGGAAAAATATGTAATTCTAATCCTTACAATATGTGGCATATCCAAAATGAAATAGTTATCTGGGGAGCACCATTATACATAAGGATGTTGGAAAGAAGCTACATCATCAGAGTATTGTAAAGATTCACTGAGATTGGTACACACAGTGTTTAAGACAATGTCAGGTGTATAGTAAACTTTTAATACATGGCACTAGTAAACTATTCTTGTTAACACTTTTCTGCTCCATTTAGCCAGCCAGATACTTTTTAAAATCCTGAAGTTGTTTTTCTAAATAGATCTTATAAAAATCTGATAGTACTTGATATAATTTTCTGAAGTTTACTATATATTAACTTTATAAGATTTACTGTGTACTAGTCTATTAACTAAATTTAATCAGATATATTTTATGAGTAAAATTAATGTATATATGTAAATACATATAAACCTGTCATGAAAGAATTTATAATCTTTTACCTAGACTACTTTTCATATTCTCATTTGGCTTTGTGAAATGCTTATTCATTACCTGTATTCTAAACTTATAAAAATCATCTACCTTAATTGTTTCATGTCAAGCTAGCAAAATTATTTTTGATAGATTATGTACTGATTATAAAATAAAAAATCAACTTTTTTATAATTGGTTATTTCTTAAGCCTTACAATATAGAGTTATGAGCAACACTTTTTAAATATAACTGCAAGTTTTAATTAGCTGACAGGAATGCTGGAGTCCAAGGGTATGGTCCTCCCTTCAGGTCTGTTCTCATTTTTTCCTGCCACCTAGATTTGGGAGAACTTAAAAGATGGACATGGCTTTGGATAGAAAGGGGGATGCTTCTGGATTGTGCTCAATTTGAAAACATACTAAAATGACACTTCTATTTTTTTTCCTTGTTCCATCCCTGTTACTGAACAGTATATTTACTAAAAAGCATTGTAGTACTTGATTACTTTTTTTATCATTTATAAGTAACTCACCCCAACTACAAAGTTTGTGTCTTTACTTCATTTTTATGCCATATGAACATCTCTGAAGTATATTTGATTAGCCTGACAAAAAAAAGCTTGTGCAGATTACCTTCCATAAAAATATCTTGTAAAAATACCTAATTTGAATAGTCAGTGATACAGAACTTCCTTAAATACAAAATAATCTGAAAACATATTTTCTTTTGCAAATTTAAGATTAACAAAAGAGACATGATATTTTTTAGACATAAAGAATGACAATAGAAATTAAATACAACAGCAAGGATATTAATCATACATACTGTCCAGACATTTTAAAAATACCACTGAGGAGGAAAAATGGGTACGGCTCGATTAATTAACTTTGCCTATAGGATTATTGCTGTGCTGTTCACTGGAACATAAGATCCTTGTTTACTATTAATGAATCATTGTTGAGTGACTTAATGCAAAATAGTATTTTAATATTTCATCAATTAATATTAAGAAGGCAATTCTATGCTTCAGAAATATTTTTGTTACATCAGGAAATAAATGCCCTTTTGCTTAAACTCTTGTTAAATTTCTTTTAAACTGAAAGACATTTTTTTAAAGATTTTATTTATTTAAATCAGAAAGGAACAAAGCTAGAGAGGGAACACAAGCAGGGGGAGTGAGAGATGGAGAAGCAGGCTTCCCACCTAGCAGGGAGCCTCATGCCGGGCTTGATCCGGGGACTCCGCGATGATGACCTGAGCTAAAGGCAGTCCCTTAACCAACTGAGCCACCCAGGCGCCCCAAACTGAAAGTCTTAAGTGATACATCATTTTACATAGATTCACTTTAAATTTGGTCTCAATTATTTTGTGATTAGCACTACCTATACTTACAGTTCTTTACACTCCACCTCTTCCAAAAATTGTTTTGAAAGAAATGAATACTCCTATTAGTCTCATATCTATCCCATGACTCGCGATGCTCTCATTGCGTTGTTTCATTTCTGTGGCTATGTGATCACAAAGATTTTACTCCATCTATTAATATTCTCCTAAGGTTCTAACAAACAGCCGCCTCCTCCATTTTCATTAAAACACAAGAATTTGGAAACATTATTTTTAAAGGGCTTCCTCATTAAAAAAAAAAAAAAAACCTTCTTATGAGTTAATCATTTTTTTCTCTTTATGCTTTGCAACACTGCTGAAATAACTATTTTAATCTCTCATTTGTACTAAAATTAACACTATAAATTTTCTTTCATACTGAAACAGCAAAATGCTATTTTAAACTCCCTGAGACACTCTGTAGGTGGCACTGGGTTATGTCACATTGTTGCATTTATATGGAAATCTATCTTTAAAATTATAATCCTGGTGTGGCATCTCTAATGAAAAATTCCAGAAAGCTCTTTCCTTTCTCTGTCTCTTCTTTAAAAAGGAAACTAACAGAAAGTTATATCATGTATTAAAAAAAAAAGTTTGTTCAATTATAATTTTTTGGAATTTAAGCAACTATGAAATGTAATGGTTAATCTCAAGTAATAGCTTTAAAGTAATAGCTGTACTAATTAAAAAATAATAAAATTTTAACATAGGTTTAACTTGAGCTACAAAGATTCCTAGCTCTTAACATCCATTCTTAGAGTTACTGATTCATTCAGTTGGTATAATTTTATTGTCTATTTTTGTGGGCATCATACTAGGGAAAATAATGGTGACCAAAAAGACGTAGTATTTCCACTTATGAATTTTACAAGCTAGGGGATAAAATACATATAGTAGTGATTATTATGAAAAACAAGCAGACAAATAAACATGATGATGTCAAGATTCAGGATATATGGGTACTCTGTGGACGCACAGTCAGACCTAGCCTGACCTAGGGAGTTAGAGTAGCACTGTCCAATGGAAATGAATGGAAATGGGTTAGATATAAGGCACATAGATAATTTTAAATTTTCTAGTAACCACATTAAAAAAATACAAATGTACACTAGGATTTAGCCGCAATATCTTATATAATGCAACAGCTAAAGTGACACATAGTCTTCCCCAAACAACAAAATCATGTTGAATAGAAAAGTATTCTGTACTAGTTCCATTTTATAATTTGATTATTAAAAAAATTAAATTAAATAAAGTAAGAAATTCAGTTCCTCTGGCACACTAGCCACATTTAAGTGCCCAGTAACCACATTTGCTAGGGACCACTACAATGAGTGAGTTTAGGATAGTCTTTTTTTCTTTCTAAGATTTTATTTATTCATTTGAGAGAGAGAGAGAGAGGGAGAGAGACCACGCACACAGAAGTAGAAGAGCACCATGCAGCAGACAGAGAGGGTGAAGGAGAAGCAGACTCTCTGCTGAGCACATAGTCCAAGGAGGGCTCCATCCCAGGATCCTGGGAGCATGACATGAGCCAAAGGCAGATGCTTAACTAACTGAGCCACACAGGCACCCCTCAGATAGTCTTTTAATTGACTCTCTTAACCCCCTTTCAGAATGTCTTTCTGTAAAACAGAGGCTAGAGAGCTTAAAACTCTATTTCCAAGTCTCTCCAGAAGCTAGGATGGGTCCTGCTGATCAAAATGTATTCACATAAGGCTCAGATACAGAAATGAATTATGTGGGGAGAAAGCAAGGGCAAATGGCAGATGTTTTGCTGACACAGATCATGGTAGGGGTTGTATGGTTCCGGGGCCAGGAGCTTCGGTGGCAGCTTCCTGATAATGAAGTTTCTTGATCTTGACAGAGGACACAGATCACTGGGTGGTATAGTTCTTTGGTTTGTCTTTGGGTGTTGTTCTTAAACACCCAAAGATCAGTCTAGAGTCTGCTATTTCAGCCAATTCCACATTTTCAAGAGTTAGCATTACTCTAATAAATCCATTTGTGTGGAAAATTGTTAAAGGACATTTCTTTTCTGAGGCAGGATCCCTTGATCAATATGGGGACTAAAGAAGATCTCCCAGAGAACAGATTTCTAAGCCTGTATTATGAAGAATAACAGTTCATTCTGCAGAATAGTAAGAGGAAGTGGATTTTGGACAATAGGAAATATTTAGAAATGCTGCTAAATAAAAGGGAATACTAATTAGAGGAACCCAGAGGAGGGGAATATCATTAGAATAATAAGGGGAAATGTGAGATTGTCTTAAAACAGATGGCTCAATGTACTGAAAGCCACTTCACAAAATGGGCAATTCAGTGAAAGCAACAATCCACCAAATGATCAATTCATCAAATTTATATATTTACCAATATCTTGTTTCTTATAATAATTTATAAAGCTTACAGTAATACCTAGAGGAATTAGCAGACTTGGAACAATAGGCTGTCAGACCCTTCACGTTTTCTCTGGTGCCTGTCTTCGCTTTCTGTATCTTCCGAATCTCCCACCCTAGCCATTCAGACTCATTCTGTCACCAACAGCCATGGCTTTGCTGTTTCTTTAAATGGCAGACGGTAGCCTCTCTCTTCTCTAATTTCCTCTAAACAGCAGGGATCTGAGGCCAACTCAATCTAAAGTATTCTTTAAATGCTAAGATTTGAAAATAAATAAGTAAATGCTAATATTTGAGATCTATTCATTAATAAAAATATTTATGATCATATTCAAGGTTTTTAAAACAAAGACTATATTCATTAAAAGAAGAGTTTTTAAAGAAATCGAATCTCTGACCCTTAGCTTTTCACAGTTGAAACCCCCCCCCCATTTCCCATGTTGAATACATCATTGACTATAATCAGGAAGAATATTTCTAAGCTTTGCGTAAATTAACAAATTTAGTCAATTCAGAACATTGGTAAATTCATCCTGCAACTGCATTGGACTTGCTAGGCCAGAAACAAAGGAAAAGAGAAATACCAAAATCTTTGAACGTCTATTTAAAGAATTAGAGCTCTGTCTTAAGACCAAGGAGAAGTCATTGGAGAGTTGTAAGAGAAATAGTGTGAAACACCGTAGAGTGGAAAAAATAGAATCTGAAGACTCTGGATGCCTATGCTTCTGATAATCCACCTGGATATATCTGAGAGACAGGAAAAAGAGACATCTTTGAATTTGTTTTTCTTAAGTATGAAAATTAAAAGTACTATATTTTTTATAAATAAGAAATAATAACTAAATGGATGCATTACAAAAACCTTGAGCAACAGAGCACATAGTTAAGTCACAGTAGGTATAAGAATCTTTGGCACCTTCTGATTTCAGAATATAGCTTCCCATGAAATCAATTTCTCCCATCTGTTACTCATAGTTTATATTAATATTCTCAAGTAGACAAGAAAGATTCTGTAATGTCACTTTAACACTGTCCCCTAAAGTTTTCCATGAAGTTAGTAAAGACTGTACCTCCCTTCTCTTAGCAGATCTCAAAATTATCATTGCATCTGCTAAAATACCAGTGCTTTATGCTTTTGACTTTGGCACAAGGTAAAGTTTGAACAATAACCCAGGGGAGATCTGGAATACTGAAAAATACTTTAATATCTGCCATATTGGCTCTGACAGAGCACATCCAGTGAAATGCACCTCTCCACACAGTTTTAAAAACTTGTATCAGGATCCAGTTGAAACATTTGCATCAGGGTCCAGTGTTAATAGCTCCCTTAGCACAAATAATCTACATCTATTAGGGAAAATAATTGTAACTACCTACCATTTACTGACAATCAAAATAACATACTTCAACACTCAACAATTTATTTAAAAATGTTTCAAGTTTCGTTGGATCCTGTTAGCAAGGATCTTGCTGAGAATCTTGGCATCCATATTCATCAGCGATATTGGTCTGAAGTTCTCCTTTTTGATGGGGTCTTTGTCTGGTTTGGGGATTAGAGTGATGCTGGCTTCATAAAAAGAGTTTGGGAGTTTCCCCTCCGTTTCTATTTTTTGAAAGAGCTTCAGGAGAATAGGTGTTATTTCTTCTTTGAATGTTTGGTAGAATTCCCCAGGGAATCCGTCTGGGCCTGGACTCTTGTTTTTGGGGAGGTTTTGGATCAGTCTTCAATCTCATTACTAGATATAGGTCTATTCAGATTGTCAATGTCTTCCTGTTTCAGTCTTGGTAGTTTATAGGTTTCTAGGAATGTATCCATCTCTTCTAGGTTGTTAAACATATTGGCATATAATTGTTGATAGTAATTTTTGATGATTGTTTCTATTTCCTTGGTGTTAGTCGTGATCTCTCCCCTTCCACTCATGATTTTATTAATTTGGGTCTTCTCCCTTTTCTTTTGGATTAGTTTGGCCAATGGTTTTCCGATCTTATTGATTCTTTCAAAGAACCAGCTTCTAGTTTCGTTGATGTGTTCTATTGTATGTCTAGTTTCTGATTCATTCATCTCTGCTCTAATCCTTATTATTTCCTGCCTTGTGTGGGGGGTTGGTTTAATTTTTTGTTGATTTTCCAGTTCTTTAAGGTGTAATGAGAGTTGGTATATTTGGGATTTTTCAATGTTTTTGAGTGAGGCTTGGATGGCTACATATTTTCCCCTTAGGACTGCCTTTGCTGTATCCCATAGGTTTTGGATCGATGTATCTTCATTCTCATTGGTTTCCAAAAAGTGTTTCAGTTCTTTGATATCTTGGTTGATCCACATATTCTTGAGTAGGATCGTTTTTAGCTTCCAAGTGTTTGATTTTCTCCTGAACTTTTTATGGTGATTGAGTTCCAGTTTCACGGCATTGTGGTCAGAGAATATGCAGGGAATAATTTCAGTCTTCTGATATCAGTTAAGCCCTGATTTGTGACCTAGTATGTGGTCTATTCTGGAGAAAGTTCCATGTGCACTCAAGGAGAATGAGTATTCTGCTGTTTTAGGGTGAAATGTTCTGAATATATCTATGAGATCGAGATGGTCCAATGTGTCATTCAAGGCTCTTGATTCTTTGTTGATTTTCTGTTTAGATGATCTGTCCATTGCTGAGAGTGGTGTGTTAAGATCTCCTACAATTAATGTATTTGCATCAATATGATTCTTTATTTTGTTTAACAGTTGGCTTATGTAGTTGGCTGCTCCCATGTTAGGGGCATAAATATTTACAATTGTTAGATCTTCTTGATGTATAGACCCTTTAAGGATGATGTAATGTCCTTCTGTGTCTCTGACTACAGTCTTTAGACTAAAATGCAATTTGTCTGATATGAGAATCACTACCCCGGCTTTCTTTTGAGGTCCATTGGCATGAAAGATGGTCCTCCATCCCCTCACTTTCAATCTGGAAGTGTCTTTAGATATAAAATGTGTCTCTTATAAACAGCACATGGATGGGTCCTGTCGTTTTATCCAGTCTGCAACCCTGTGTCTTTTTATTGGAGCATTTAGGCTGTTCACATTGAGAGTGATTATTGATAGATACATTTGTATTGACATCATGTTGCCTATGGAGTTCATGTTTCTATAGATTACCTCTGTAGATTTCTGTTTTGTGTCACTCTTGGGTTTGTTTCTCCTCTATAGAACCCCTCTTAGCATTTCTTGTAGTGCTGGCTTGGTGGTTGCATAATCTTTTAGACCTTGGCGGACTTGGAAGCTCTTTATTTCTCCTTCCATTTTGAAAGTCAACCTTGCTGGATACATTATCCTTAGTTGCATATTTTTGTCATGTTATTTCCTGAATATGTCTTGCCAGCCCTTTCTGGCTTGCCAGGTTTCTGTGGAAAGGTCTGACCTTATTCTGATGGTCCTCCCTCTAGGTAAGGGATCGCTTTCCCCTAGCTGCCCTTAAGACATATTCTTTGGTTTTATGATTCGAAAATTTTACTATTATGTGCCTGGAGGTTTTTCTGGCCTCATTGATCTTGGGGGGTGTCCTTTCTGCTTCTAGGACATGAACATTTGTTTCATTCCCCAGATTTGGGAAATTTTCATCCATGATTTGTTCAACAATATCTTCTAGGCTTCTCTCTCTCTCAATTCCTTCAGGGATTCCAATAATTCTGATATTGGAGCGTTTCATGGCATCATTTATTTCCCTTATTCTGTTTTCATGGGATTTTAGCTGTTTGCTCCAATACATTAAAAAGATTATCCACCATGACCAGGTGGTTTTATCCCAGGGATGAAAGGGTGGTTCAACACTCGCAAAACAATCAACTTGATAGAACAAATCAATAAGAGAAGAGAGAAAAAAAACCACATGGTACTCTCAATTGATGCAGAAAAGGTGTTTGACAAAATACAACATCCGTTTCCTGATCAAAACTCTTCAAAGTATAGGGATAGAGAGAACATTCCTCAACCTCATAAAATCTATCTATGAAAAACACACAGCAAATATCATCCTCAATGGGGAAAAACTGACAGCCTTTCCTCTGAGATCAGGAACAAGGCAAGGATGCTCACTCTCACCACTACTGTTCAACATAGTGTTAGACGTCCTAGCAACAGCAATCAGGCAACAGAAAGAAATAAAAGGTATCCAGCTTGGCAAAGAGGAAGTCAAACTCTCTCTCTTTGCAGATGACATGATACTATATGTGGAAAACCAAAAAGACTCTATCCAAACTACTAGAACTCATACAACAACTCAGTAATGTGCCAGGATACAAAATCAATGCACAGAAATCAGTTGCATTCTTATACACTAACAATGAAAAAATTAGAAAGGGAAATCAGAGAATTGATTCCGTTTACTATATTACCAAAAACCATAAGATATTTAGAAATAAACCTAACCAAAGAAGTTAAGGATCTGTACTCAAGGAACTACAGAACACTCATGAAAGAAATTGGAGAAGACACAAAAAGATGGAAGAGCATTTCATGCTCATGGATTGGAAGAATAAACATTGTCAAAATGTCCATACTGCCCAGAGCAATCTATACTTTCAATGCCATTCCAATCAAAATTCACCAACATTCTTCAAAGCGTTGGAACAAACGAACCTAAATTTATATGGAACCAAAAAAGACCCTGAATTGCTAAGGAATTGCTGAAGAAGAAAAGCAAAGCTGGGGGCATCTCATTCCCTGACTTCAGGCTTTATTACAAAGCTGTGATTACCAAGACAGCATGGTACTGGCACAAAAACAGAGAAATAGACCAATGGAACAGAGTGGAGAATCCAGATATGGACCCACAAATCTATGGGCAAATCATCTTTGACAAAGCAGGAAAAAATATCCAGTGGAAAAAGGACAGTCTCTTCAATAAATGGTGCTGGGAAAATTGGACAGCTACATATAGAAGAATGAAACTAGACCATTCTCTTACACCACACACAAAGGCAAACTCGAAATGGATGAAAGACTCAACGTGAGGCAGGAATCCATCAAAATCCTGGAAGAGAACATAGGCAGTAACCTCTTTGACATCGGCCACAGCAACTTCTTTCAAGACACGTCTCCAAAGGCAAAGGAGACAAAAGCGAAAATGAACTTCTGGGACTTCATCAAAATAAAAAGCTTCTGTACAGCAAAGGAAA
>PITA01016278.1:0-47116 GCA_004023965.1 Spilogale gracilis
AAAAAAAAAAAAAAAAAAAAAAAAAAAAAAAAAAAAAAAAAAAAAAAAAAAAAAAAAAAAAAAAAAAAAAAAAAAAAAAAAAAAAAAAAAAAAAAAAAAAAAAAAAAAAAAAAAAAAAAAAAAAAAAAAAAAAAAAAAAAAAAAAAAAAAAAAAAAAAAAAAAAAAAAAAAAAAAAAAAACGGTGGTAAATACATACAGGAGAACAGTACTCCACAAGAAACAGAATAAAATACTGATACAGGGCACACATGGATGAAACTCAGTTTAGTGACTGAAAGAAGCTGGACACAAACAAGTACACACTTTATGATTACATTTGTATGAAGTTTAACTTAAGACTAAACTAAGGTAAAATTATCAGAACAGGGATAAATAATAAAAAAAAATCTGGGTCAAATGAATTTAGAGTTGATAGGGAAAGGAAATAGAGGGTTGCTTCAAGCTTTGAAATAGGACCTAACTTACAAAGTCAGATTTAATACTTTCTTGAGATAATAGTTTAATTTTTAAAGCTTATTTTTAAATAACAATTTCTCCAGGATGTGTCTGACCTGATTTGCTTTAGCGAGCTTCTGAACAGAGGTGATGTGTATGAAAGTTTCTAGAGCAGATGAAGATAAAGGGCATGGATATTGCTTGGTGACAATATAACCTCTTTAAAAGTGGTTCTGATTTCAAGAAGAAGAGAACACGGATGTCAGAGGAGGACCTAACTAAGGCTTACAATGTGAATATTCTATGTTATTATTTTTAAGGTTTTATTTATTTGTCAGAGAGTGACAGAGAGTATGCATGCACACGAGCAGGGGGAGGGGCAGGCTTCCAGCCCAGCAAAGAGCCTGAGGTGGGACTTGATCCCAGGACTCAGGGATCATGACCTGAGCCAAAGGCAGACGCTTAACCAACAGAGCCACCCGGGGATCCCCAATCCTTTTTTTTTTTTTTAAGAATTTTATTTATTTGAGAGAGCAGAGCAAAAGAGAGAGAGTGCACAAGCAGGGGGGAGGGGCAGAAGAAGAGGGAGAAGCAGACTCCCTGCTGAGCAGGGAGCCTGATGCAGGGCTCAGTCCTAGGACACCTGGGATCATGACCCGAGCCGAAGGAAGATGCTTACCATCTGAGCCACTGAGGTGCCCCGATGTGAATAATTTTAACACAGGTTAAAAAATTGGATTAATAGCTATTAAGAATGTTATATATCAGATACAATGTTGGACTTACTTCAAATACAGGGTTTTTACTTTGCTATTCATTTTTTATTCTGACTACAGTAACTACCCTATCCTAACTCTTCTATTAAAACACATTTATTAAATGGGGAGAAATTATTAAAAGGGGGAGGAAAGTTCCTAGAAATAACAAGTTCCAACGTGCATTACCTTGTCCTGAAGGGTTTGCTGTCATATCTTCCTATTTTGTTTCAGCTATGCTCAGTGGCAACTGGTCAGCACTTTACAGTCTCCTGTAAAAAAAATGTGTACACATATATAAAATGCACCATATTTCAATAACAAACTAAAAGTTGTCAGGAACATCTAGCCTCCCTACAATGAAACGTTCTCATTTTTTTTTTCATTTCTTCAGGGATATATATCTGAAAAGCACAGACTTAAATCACAAATTTAATTTCTGCAAGCCCCTCAAGTATTTATTTAGAATGTTAAGGTTAAATGTTTACTCTTGCAGATGTCAATACCAACATTTAACATTGCTGTACACACCATTACATTGTATTTACCAAGCACTACTAAATGTATCAACCAATTGATAGCATCAATACGATCAGTGCTAGGCAGGGGGTAAAAATCAGTCTATGGTGCTTCTTGATTGACTTAAAAAGTATATCCACTGGGGCGCCTGGGTGGCTCAGTGGTTAAGCCTCTGCCTTCAGCTCAGGTCATGATGGGGCTGCCTGCATAGGGCTGCCTGCTCCTCCCTCTCTCACTACCGGTGCTTGTGTTCCCTCTCTGGCTGTGTTTCCGTCAAATAAATAAAATCTTAAAAAAAAAAAAAAAAAAAAAATATATATATATATATATATATATATCCACCAAGTACTGTGTATACTGAAACTATAAAGCAAAACACGCCTATAATGTTTCAAGTACATACTCTGCACCATACACTGTGTAAAATTCTTGACATTCTTTTATTTATCACCATTTTATAGATGGGGAGATCCGTACCCAAGTTCACAAAGCCAGTAAGAATACTTTGGGCTGTTGGTTTCCCAACTTTGTGGGTTTTGTATTAGGCTTTGGGGAGATCGCAAATGAGCAAGACTCCTCTCTTCCAGGTACACAAAATTCTAGCGGGAAAATATACTCTCACTCAAACAACAATACTGAAAAGTTCAACAAACGCAATTTTTCAAAGGCGCAAACTGTGCTCCGGAAGCAGAGAGGAACTGATTCTATTGGCGTGATAAGGGATGCCTTTAGGGAAAACCGGAAAAAGTACAAGGGCTGGTAAACAGATTTGGGTTTTGAAAAAAGTATCTTTAGGTGCTCCTGCGGCAGAAGCACAGGGCGAGTCAAGCCGACTGGGAAAAGAGGAAAGAGGGCCATCTAGTGAAGGGAAAAGTAAAGCAGGGATGTGACAGGGCGGCACCTGCGTCTCAAAGGGTCCTGGCAGAAGGGCGTGGGAGCGCAAGCTGGGCTGGGTTGCGGTCGTCGACATCCAGAGAAAGGGAAGTGAGAAAAGTGGGGACGCCGCTACCCTATGGCAACAAAGACAGCAGCAGCAGATCAGCGAGGGGACCACACACTTCCCTCCCCCGGCGCCGTGAGGCGGTCCTACTTACCGGGGTCAAGAGAGCGCACAGGACCCTCCTTGCCGTCCGATCTCTCTCTCAAAGGGGGCGCGACCACTTAGAGACCTGCAAACAGAGCCCAACGTGCGGCTCTACAACCTTCCCGCCCCCGCTACGCTTCCGCCTCCTGCCTGACGTACAGCCGAGGGAGCGGAAGTTCCGCCTCCCGCCTGCGTCCCTCGGCGGGGAGCCCCGCAGCGATCGGTGTTTTAGCTACAGCCTGGGAGCAGAAGGCCACTTCCTTTTCGAAGAGTGGCAGCCGAAGAGGCTCATGGGAAATGCAGGCCGCGCTGTTGGGGGCGGAGCCCGAGTGTGGCGGGGCCCAGGCGGGGCGCGGAGACGCTTGTCGGGGGCTCCGCTGGGCAGAGGCGGGGCCGACACCATCTGGCTCCCTAGCACCGCGAGTGGCCCTTTTCTCAAGGCCACCGCTGTTCAGACAAAAAGTCACCAGACCGGCCAGGCCTGCGACTGTAGGAATGCACTTCGGCTGGGATGAGGGGAGGGCCAGTCTTCACAGGCTGGGCTCGCTTTTGAGATTCAACAACCATCTAGGGTTGTGCGCCCACACACATCCTCACACCCCCGGAGATTTTTTTTTTTTATATAGTTCGCATAATCATACATAAGAAAAGCACAAACCATGCAGAGAGTTTTTGCTACTGTGCAATAATCTGTTCAAGAAATGACTGTGCCACGTCTCAGAACACGAAGACCGTGCTAGGGGCTTCACCTGATGCGTGATTCCCGTGCAATGGATCAACGTGTTTACATTGAAAGGTAACCATGTATTGATGTGTGTCACCCGTTCTGTGGTCGGTAACCCCAGTTACGCATATTTTCTAGAATTTGAACGTACGTCCTTAATAATCGGTATTTGCTCAATGGTAAATGTTTATAATGCACAATTTTGTTGTGCATGAATCTAGGACTGAGGTCATAACACTGCTAAGCGTTTATTGAGTGCCTTTTGCGCACTACATTCTTCTTGTGCATCTGCTCCAATCTTGTCATTTTCTGATTTGTATATGATTTATATTTATATTTACATATGAAACTCAGAAATGTTGAGTTACTTTATGTCAAGTGAATGTTTGCCAAATGCTAAGGCCCATGTTTTTAAATCTCACACATTGTCTCTGCTCTGGAGGAAGAATTCCTTTGAGGCCAGCTCTTGCTGACATCTTTAATACAGGTATAAAGTATAATACATGAGCGTTCTGGTAGGTGGCCAGGGTCACTTTTCAATTAAGAGGAGTTTTTGAGGGGCGCTTGGTTGGCTCAGTCGGAAGAGCATGGGACTCTTGATCTCAGGATTGTGAGTTCGATCCCCATGTTGGGTGTAGAGATTACTTAAAAAAATAAAAAATTAAATCTTTACAAAAAGGGGGGGGACATTTTTGAGTACTGGGCTGACTGAAAAGACAACTGGGATGTATATGGCTGACAAAACCTTAATGAAATTTGTTTGGTTTTAGGTGGCTTGACTAGACAATACAGAAACCAAGGCATAAGAAAGCTCTAGTTTAAGTCTGATTTATTTGTTTGTTTCAAGTTCTTATTTAAATTCCAATTAACGGGCACCTGGGTGGCTTAATGGGTTAAAACCTCTGCCTTCGGCTCAGGTCATGATCCCAGGGTCCTATGATCGAGGCCCACGTCGGGCTTTTGCTCAGCAGGGAGCCTGCTTCTTCCTCTCTCTCTGCCTGTTTCTCTGCCTACTTGTGATCTCTCTCTCTGTCAAATGGATAAATAAAAATTTTTTAAAAAAAGATTTAAGAAAAATAAAAAATAAAAATAAATTCCAGTTAACATACAGTGTAGTATTAGTTTCAGGTGTAGAATTTAGTGATTCATCACTTACATACAACACACAGTGCTCATCATACGTGCCCTTCTTCTTCTTCTTCTTTTTTTAAAAGACTTTACCTATTTATCTGACAGAGAGAGAGATCACAAGCAGGCAGAGAGGCAGGCAGAGAGAGAGGAAGAAGCAGGCTCCTCGCCGAACAGAGAGCCTGGTGCGGGGCTCAATCCCAGGACCCCGAGATCATGACGTGAGCCGAAGGCAGAGGCTTTAACCCACTGAGACACCCAGGTACCCCTCCCACGTGCCCTTCTTAATGCCTGTCCCCCACTTGGCCCATTCCCTACTCACCTCCCTCTAGCAGCCCTCAGTTTTTTCTCTGTAGTTAAGATCTGTTTCCTGGTTTGTCTCCCCCTCCATATTCATCTGTTTTGTTTCTTAAATTTCACATATGAGTGAAATCATACGGTATTTGTCTTTCTCTAACTGACTTATTTTGCTTAGCAAAATATACTCTAGCTCCATCCATGATATTGCAAATGGCAGATTTCATTCCTTTTTATGACTGAGCAATATTCCTTTCTATATATGTATCACAACTTCTTTTTTTTTTTTAAAGATTTTATTTATTTGACAGAGAGAAATACAGCGAGAGAGGGAACACAAGCAGGGGCAGCGAGAAAGGGAGAAGCAGGCTTCCCACCGAGCAGGGAGCCTGATGTGGGGCTCGATCCCGGGTCTCTGGGATCATGACCTGAGCCAAAGGCAGTCACTTAACCAACTGAGCCACCCAGGTGCCCCGACACAACTTCTTAATCCATTTATCAGTCGATGGATATTTGAGCTCTTTCCGTGTTTTGTCTATTGTTGACAATGTTGCTATAAACATTGGGGTGCATGTCTCCTTTCGAATCAGTATTCTTTTTTAAAGATTTTATTTATTTATTTGACAGAGAGAAACACAGCTAGAGAGGGAACACAAACAGGGGAAGTGAGAGAGGGAGAAGCAGGTTTCCCACTGAGCGGGGAGCTGGATGTGGGACTCAATCCTGGGACTCTGGGGTCATGACCTGAACCAAAGGCAGACACTTAACAACTGAGCTACCCAGGTGCCCATCATTGTAGTTTTGATTTGTATTTCCCCAATGATGAGTGATGTTGAGCATCTTTTCATGAGTCTGTTACCAGTCTAAGTCCAATGGACATTCTGAAAGAATGTCTGGAAAAAAGAAAAAAAAAAGAAAAGAGTTCTACCTCCAGAACAATATTTTGTAATTTCCTGGCAAATTCAGCCTCCAAGCATTGGGAGAACATTATCAGGAGAAAGATAAATTTAATTTGCTTCTAATTTTTTTGCTCTTTACTTGGTAGGTGTTAGCCCTTGAACCCCCTCTGTCTTCTTGAGAGTTTTGGAACTACTGCCTCAAAGAATTTTGACATGTGGTTCATAGTGGGTCAGTTTACTTGGGTTCAAATCCTGGCTCTAACACTTAATAATTGTGAGCCCTTGTTTAACCTTTCAGTGCTTCAATTCAGTCATCTGTAAAAGGGAAATAAAAATTAAATGAATAACCACCTCACATCCATTGGATGGCTACTATAAAAAACAGAAAATAAAATAATAAGTGTTGGCAGAGAAATTGGAACCCTTGTACACTGTTGGTGAGAATACAAAATGGTACAACTACTGTGGAAAACAACATGATGGTTACTCAAAAAGTTTAAAGTGGAATTACCATATGATTTAGCAATTCCACTTCTGGATGTATGTGCACATCAATGAAAGCAGGGCGTCAAAGACATTCTGCACACCTGTATTCATAGTGACACTATTCACAGTAGCCAGCAGGTGGAAGCAACCCAAGTCCATGGAGAAGATGAATAGATAAACAAAAAATGTGGTATATACATACAATATAGTATTATTCGGCCTTAAAATAGAATTGTATTTCTATGCTACAGCATGCATGAACTTTGAGGATGTTATGCTCGGTGAAATAAACCAGTCACAAAAGACAGATACTGTGTGATTCCACTTATATGAGGTGCTTAGAGTAGTCAAAATCATAGAAAATAGAACGGTGTTTTCCAAGGGCTGTGGGGAAGGGGAGAATGGAGAGTTGTTGTTTAATGGGTTATAGAGTTTCAGTTTTGCAAGATGAAAGGAGTTCTGGAGATGGCTGGCAGGGATTGTGGCAACATTTTACTGCATCTTGGTATTCGGTCAGAGGTCAGCTGATAAATACACAGATATTACACATCAACTAGGGAAAAGCCCAAGACCAAAGGGTTGCACATGACAGTCTTGTGGCTCTGCTGATTGATAACGAAATGCCAGGTAGCAGTCTCTGAAGGCATTATGATTATTATAGGCCTGTAGAGAGTTGGGAATAGTTCCCAACTTCCAGTTGGAGGCACCTTAACTCTCTTTTGCTATTTTGTGATTAAATATTTATGGGAAATGCATTAGGCTAGACAGCCTTTAAAATAAAGTGTGTAGATGTTTGAGACAAATTGTCATATTAATTATCGACTGCTTATAGCAAATTACCTCCAAACTTGGCAATTAAAAAAAAATTTTTTTTTTAATTTCACAGAGAGAGATCACAAGTAGGCAGAGAGTCAGGCAGAGAGAGAGGAGGAAGCAGGCTCCTGGCTGAGCAGAGAGCCCGATTTGGGCCTGGATCCCAGGAGCTTGAGATCATGACCTGAGCCGAAGGCAGAGGCTTTAACTCACTGAGCCACCCAGGCGCCCCAAACTTGGCAATTTTTAAAAAGTTTTATTTACTTATTTATTTATTTGAGGGAGGGCAGTGAGGCAGAGGGACAGGGAGAGACAGAATCCCAAGCAGACTCCCCACTGAGCCCAGAGCTGAAACCAGGACTGGATCTCAGGACCCTGAGATCATGACCTGGGCCAAAACAAAGAGTCAGATGCTTAACCAACTTCGCCACCCAGGTGCCCCCAAGCTTGAAATATTCATCAACAATATACATTCTCTTACAGTTTCTGAGGGACTGGAATGTAGGTAGCATGGCAGGGTGGTTCTGGCTTCGGGGCTTTCATAAGGTTGCAGCCGAGATCCTAGCTGGGGTTATAGTCATTTGAAAGCTCAGTTGGATGGAAGGCTCTGCCTGCAGGTTCACTCACATGGCTAAGGCCAAGAGGCTTCTCAACCTGCAGGCCTTTCCACAGGCTTGCTCATGACATTGGAGATTCATAGCTGGAGAACCTGATACAAGAGTGAGAGCGAGGGACCAAGATAGAAGCCACAGCGTCTTTTATCACCTGGTGTTAGGAGCGACATCTGCCATATACTGTTGCTCATAGATTGACGCTGATACAGAGCAGAAGGGACCGCAAAGCATACTGGGAAATAGGATCACTGGGGACTCAGAATACCATAGACTAGGTGGCTTCTGAAGAACAATTTTGTTTCTCACAGTTCTGGAGGCTGGGAAGTTCAAGATCAAGGCAGCAGCACTATCTGGCTCTGGTGAGGCCCTGCTTTCTCATTCATGGACAGCTGTCTTTTTTATCCTTATATGGTAGTAGTGTTGCCCAGTGGACTGGGGAGACCCTTGGGCCCTAACACCTCTACCCAGCCCATCCTCCAATGTTACTGGAGGCTCTTGGTCACCTGCAGGAAAGCATTCAAGGACCAACCAGACACCATGATTGAGCAGTGGTAAGTTAAGAGTTTTATTTTTTTTTAAGACTTTATTATTTGACAGAGAGAAACACAGCCAGAGAGGGAACACAAGCAAGGGGAGTGAGAGAGGGAGGGAGAAGCAGGCTTCCCGCCAAACAGGGAGCCAGATGCAGGGCTCGATCCTGGAACTCTGGGATCATGACCTGAGCGGAAGGCAGTTGCTTAACCAACTGAGCCACCCAGGTGCCCCAAGTGAAGTAGCAAGAGTACACTCTTAAATAAATAAATCTCTAAAATAAGGGACGCCTGGGTGTCTCAGTCAGTTAAGCAGCTGACACTTGATTTCAGCTCAGCTCAGGATCACAGAGTCCTGAGATCAAGCCAAGTCAGGCTTGGTATGGGCTATTTGGAAGCTGGACCACAGTGGGATGGGCTGTTTCGAGGTGAGTATTCCATCACCTGTGTGAGCAGAGCTGAGGTGGTTGTAGGGTTCAGCCTTAGACCTTGGGTTTCAGGGCTGGGCAGACATCCAGCTCAATAATTATTGAGCATTATTCATTCTTTCCTTTTTAAAAAAATTTTTATAATGTATTATTTGCTTCAGGGGTACAGGTCTGTGAATCATCAGTCTTACACAATTCACAACACTCACCATAGCACCTACCTTCCCCCATGTAGTTTGGGTCTCTTTCATTGACAGTTGTTAACTAGAGGGGTGGAATATTTATTATTTAGGGAAGGGATTTCTCAGGGTTTTGTGCCTTTTCTCCTTTACTTGGTCAGGGTCTCTGGCCTCCTTTATTTTGGACCTCTGGCTTAATCCAGCTTCTTGTGGCTTTGTTTTTGGAATGCTACCAAGACAGGTCTCTAATGTTCCTGATAATGGGCCTTGACTCCCCCTTTGCTGGCCTCCAGGGTCCTGTCAAAGCCTAACTAACTGCCTACTCTAACAATAGGGGGTAAAGGATGCCTTGGAGGTCTCTTTTATAAGGGCACTAATCCCCTTTACTAGGACCTACAGGGCTCCACAAAGCCCCACCTCCAAATACCAGCACGCTGGGGACTAGGATTTCAACAGATTTTGGCAGGGACACAGACATTCAGTCCAAAGCAGGGACCATTATAGAAGCTGGCTACTAAAACTACATTGCTTAAAAAAATTTTTTTTTAAATTTCAGATCCAGTAACATAAAGTGGGGTGAAGTTAGTTCAGGAGACACTTAGCTACAAAAAAGGGTTAGAATTGCCCACTTGTTGAGAGAGCGACCCCTAGAGCCAGACTTTCTGGATTAAGATTCTGGCTCTACCGCTTACTGAGTTAATGCTGTTCAATTACACTTCAGTTGTTCAATTTCCTCTTATGTGGAAAGGAGTAATAATAGGACCTTCTGCCCTGATCTGTATGGTTGGATCCAAGCATTTCCCACCTTTTAGGAATCTCAGAGAAGTTATCTTTGAAGGAGAGTGGGTTTCAGTTAAAGCAAAAGGTAGACAGATAGTCCAATGATTTGATTAAGGGAAATTTATATACCATGAAATGAAGCCTCTAGAAACTTCAGAAGTAATTGGTATCCTTTACGGAATCTTTACAATAATGCTAGAACTGTACTTGCATTTTCTCAAGACTCAACTTTGAGAAGGATACAGTGATCATCTTTCAGCTTTAACGATGTAGAGATATGGGGTACCTTGGTGATTCAGTGGATTAAGCGTCCAACTCTTGATTTCCACCGGGGTCATAGTCTCTGGGTCATGGGATGGAGCTCTGTCGTGGGCTCTGCACTCAGCAGGGAGTCTGCCTGAGATTCTCTGTCTCTCTCCATCTTCTCCTCCTCCTATCCATGCTCTCTCTTGCTCCCTCTTTCTCAAAGAAGTGAATAAAATCTTAAAAAATAAAGATGTGGAGACACTGAGACTTTGAGAAATGAATAAGTTTTCCAAAATGCCACCTTTTTCTGTTTACAATAATGAGCTATAATGATGAATCTGAATAATAAGGACAAAAATTCCACCCTCTATCTGGCTACCTAACAAATAGATGCTTTAGGACCTGTATAAAGTGGAAGGCTTTTATAGGCAGAAACAGGTCAGGACAAGGAAATTATCAGCAAAAGAAAAGAAAGGATTGTTTCAGACAAGGTCACCTTCCCTTAGAGGGAAAAAGCGTGGGGTCTTACCATGCAGATTTCTTCACCAATGCTGATCAGGAAATTCCAGACAGATTGGTTTAAAATTTTACCCGTGGGAGAGGTTCACTCTGCAATTAGTGTAGGTAAGTCTCCATGAGACTTAACTTATGTGACTCCATTTTGAGCCTGTTTCTTTTAAAGTTCAACCACCAGGGATGCCTAGGTGGCTCAGTTGGTTGCGCAGCTGCCTCCAGCTCAGGTCATGATCCCACGGTCCTGGGATTGAGTCCTGCGTCAGGACTAGTCCACGGTTACCGGCCGAGACCATGTGGCAGGGATACCCAGGGGGTAGGTCATTCTGCATCTTTCCCATGGAGGGCGGTCAAGGGGCCTCAGGTAGGGCAAGGAGAGGAGAACCACAAAGAGTGGGCATTAGTTTGGAGATGTTTTATTTAACAAATTGGTTGACTTTAAAAAGTATGAGTTTTATTTTACCACTGCTTTGTCCCTTTATTAAAAAAAAAAAAAGATTTTGTGTATTTGCCAGAGAGAAGAGAGAGAGCACAAGCAGCGGGAGCAGTAGGCAGAGGGAAAAGCAGGCTCCCTGTTTAGCAAGAAGCCCAGTGTGCGACTCGATCCCAGGATCCTGGGATCATGACCTGAGTTGGAGGCAGAAACCTAACCGACAGCCACCCAGGCATCCCTGGTTCGCCTTTTAATTAAATCGAACCCCGACGCTTTCAGTGGGCTGTGAAGCAGATTCACAAAATTGCGTTAGCTCCTCCTGTGGCATGGAGCATGAGTACAGGGTAATGCACTTCTAACCTGGCACCTCTAAGGGGCCAGGTTTCCAATACCTTTTGGTATCTTCAGAGTTTCTACAAGCATGCTAAGCAGACACACCCAGTGACTGATCTTTTTCCAAACCCAATAGAAGCCGAGATGTGCCTTTTGGTTCATTTATTCAACAAACACTTAATGAAAATACAAACGGAATGATCTGTCCTTATCTCTCATGTGCGTGTGCAGGCCGGAACCCCATTTTTGCTTTTTCACTCTTTTGAAAACTAATCTAGTCCTAAAGAGTGCTTTGTGGGCTCTTACTGTATGCAGCTAATATGAGAATTAGTGACCTTCAGCATTACTCTTTCTTCAAAGTTCAGGTTGTTTCCTCATCTTAAACTATTACTCTAGCATTATTAACCTTCAGTCTTGGTGCCCTTTGTAAATTTAATAAATTGCCCGAAGATCTCTGATTGGAGATCGCTAATGATATAATACCAGCCCCGTGCTACATGCTTCAAATCCCCCAGCATTCTTAAAGTTCCTTTTTAATTAATTAGTACTTTTAATTTAGTATTCTTGGGCCAATTTTATTCAACCCCAACCTGAGGAATGAACTGCATTCCTACTCTGACCAAAGGTAAAGTTATTTATGGTCAGCTCCCTCTCCCTGGAACCTGTCAATGTTACCTTATATAGAAAAAGGGGACTTTACAAGTGACATTAAGAATTTTGAGATGGGGAGGTCTTCCAGAATTATCCTGGTGAGCCCTAAACACGATTGCAAATATCCTTGTAAGAGAGAGGCAGGGAGGGGTGTCTGGCTGGCTCAGTCCGTAGAGCATGTGACTCTTGATCTCAGGGTCATGATTCAAGCCCCATGTTGGGTGTGGAGCCCACCTTAAAAAAAAGAGAGAGAGAGAGAGGTGGGGGGAGATTTGACATAAGCAGAAGAGAAGACAGTGTGCTGGAAGAAGTATAACCCAACCCAAACAAGAGGTCATCCACCCAAGAGATGGCAAGCCAGTGAAAAATCTGACATGGAGCTTTTGCAGTGACACAAGCTATGCTGTGTAGTGCTGTGGCACCACTTGGAAGGGAGGACTGGTGCTCAGAGTCCTGAACTCCCAGATGGCTTATGGGCAATGGTTTTCAAAGGGTGGAACTTCCGACTAAGAGACTCAGGGTCGTGGATCAACCGGCTGTACTAATTCCTTTCTTGAGCTTCCTTTCGCCTCGGCTGACTCCCTGTCTGGTTTCAGTAGGGACATCCTGTGTCAGGGGCCTGACCCTTCCAGACACTGGCCACACACTATGTTAGCAATGTCCACTCTAGACTATGACAGCAAAGGTTCTACTTCCTGTGACTGTTACTAAACTGCAAACTGTTATTTTTTTCTTGTAGACACAGCACATTATGTCTGTTATCTTAGGCAGCATGGCAGCCCACAGACTTTTCGGGAGGCAACTTAATGTTATTTCTTGGGGCCATTTTACAGGTTCCTTTCTCAGTAACTCAGGGCTCCGTGACTCTGGTAAGAGGCAGCCCAGAGCCAGATGTCCTCCTTGTGCTGTCTGTGGGGCTTGGCATCTCCAGGTTCAAAAGTGAGAGGCCTTGGTTTCAGCACAGACTGATTTCGAACTTTTGGCCTCCTAAACTGTGAGAGGATCAATTTCTGTTTTTTGGTTTTCTTAAGATTTTATTTATTTATTCGACAGAGAGGGAGAGAGAGAAAGACAGAGAGAGAGAGAGAACAAGCACGGGAGCAGCAGAGGGAGAGGGAGGAGCGCATTCTCTGCTGAGCAAGGAGCCCCATGCAGGGCTCCATCCTAGGACCCTGGGATCATGACCTGAGCCAAAGGCAGACACCTAACTGACTCAGGCACCCAGGCATCCCTAAATTTCTGTTTTTTAAGGCACCAAGTTTGTGGTCACTTGTTACAGCCCCCATAGGAAGCTAATATAGTGCTATTCCTGGCGCACATGTGAGAATGCCTGAGAGCAAATACTGGAGAGGCTTTTTTGGTCTGGGTGGCATTTTATTTTGTTTTATCGTTATTATTATTATTATTATTATTATTATCATTACTTCAATGTATATCTGAATAAGCCAAGAATCTTCACGTTTTATTAGGAAAATATCATTACCTTCACAGTATAAAGGGAAAAACAGATCTCAGTTCAAGTGTCTTTTTTTTTTCCTTTCTTTTTTGGTTTCAGGAGCAGAATTGAGTGATTCATCACTTACACTTACACACAAGACTCAGGGCTCCTCATAACGAGTGCCCTCCTTAATCCTCATTGCCCGTCCAGCCCAGCCCCATCCACCTCCCTCCATCAACCCTGTTTGTTCTCTATCATTAAAAGGCTCTTATGGCTTGCCGCCTCCTCTCTCCTCTCTTTTTTTTCTCTTCCCACATGTTCATGTGTTTTGTTCCTAAATTCCGCATATAAGTGAGATCATATGGTATTTGTCTTTTTTCTGACCTACTTATTTCGCTTAGCATAATACACTCTAGATTCATCTATGTCATTGCAAATGGTAAGATTTCGTTTTTGTTGACGGCTGAGTACTATGCCAGTGCTTGCGTGGCATGTGTATGTCCTTAGTTACTATGTATGTACCACAGCGTCTTTATCCATGGATACTTGGACTCTTTCCATAGTTTGGCTATTGTTGATAATGTCTGGGTTACATTTTAATGACCTGTTTTCAGATTCTAAAAATGTGTAGCTAATAATATAATAGACACTCTGGAACATACCACTTAGCGGAGAAAACCAAATGCTTCAAATACATTTAAATCCTTCCATACACCCACCCACCCTCCCTTCCTTTCCTTCCTTCCTTCCTTCCTTCCTTCCTTCCTTCCTTCCTTCCTTCCTTCCTTCTTTTCTTCGATTTTATTCATTTTATTAGGTAGAGAGAAAGAGCATGAACAGGGGTAAGGGTAGAGAGAGAAGCAGACTCCTTGCCAAGCAAGGATTCTGATGTGGGGCTTGATCCCAGGACCCCAGGATCATGACCTGAGCTAAAGGCAGGCGCCTAACCAACTGAGCCACCCAGGCACCCCCTAAATGTAGTTTTCATTGCTCCAATACAGACCTTTGCTACATTGTATGCCCAAAACACATCTTACATTATTTTAAAACTTGGTAAAAGTGCATATGATCTTTTGCAGTTTGCCTGTTTTCCGTATGTATCTGAACTTGTTACTGGGTGATTCCTACATGCAAATCACTGTGCTGGGCAATGTGGGTGATACAAGACAAATCAGATGGGACAGTGTCGCACAGACATGAGCCTGTTAGGAGAATTACAAATATAATATTTTTTAAATTTTATTTATTTTATTTTTTAAAAGATTTTATTTATTTATTTGACAGAGAGAAACACAGCCAGAGAGGGAACAGAAGCAGAGGGACTGAGAGAGGGAGAAGCAGGCCTCCCGCCAAGCAGGAAGCCCGATGTGGGGCTCGATCCCGGGTCTCCGCAATCATGACCTGAGCCAAAGGCAGTCGCCCAACCAACTGAGCCACCCAGGCGCCCCTATAATCTTTTTTTAAAAAAGATTTTATTTATTTGACAGAGAGAGACACAGCTAGAGAGGGAACACAGCAGGGGGAGTGAGAGAGGGAGAAGCAGGCTTCCCGCCGAGTGGGAAGCCCGATGTGAGGCTCGATCCTGGGACTCTGGGATCATGACCTGAGCCGAAGGCAGAGGCTTAACGACTGAGCCACCCAGGTGCCCCACAAATGTAATCTCTTATAGGTATTTTCACATTGTTTTAAAGGAAGCTTCCTGTTCAGTATCTACCATCTAATACCTAGTTAGCAACAGGAATGATGATTTTCAATAATCTCTTAACACCCGTAATCAGTACGAGTCCTGTGCCTCCATGTGAGGTTTACTCACCTTTGCCAGACTTTCAAAGTAAATGTGATATTTCTAAAAATTAAGAATTCTTTAGAAATCAGGTTTATGACTACAACACAAACAAAACTACAAAACCAATACACTCGAATCAGTACATTTCACTTTATGTAACAGTTGATGTTTTGGCAAACTCGAATCTCTGTTGACGGCATGAAGATGATGCTCTTAACAACAGTGTGCATTTCTCTGGTTTTGCTTGCCTCTCCCACCAGATTTCTTCATTCAAAACGGAGCTATGTTCCAAGCAGCCTAAAGGCTACATATGTCTGGTGCCTTCTAGATTATAGCTCAACTAATGATAGCCTCTTTGAGATCTCAACAGAACACTGGCCTTGGGGAAACAAGGAACCACATGTTCCTGGAAGCTTAGGCTTGACCACATTAGATAATACCCTTCCCTGATGCCAGCAAATTTGCAAGAGATCACATTGAGAACGCTTCCCCTGCATGTTGACCCTCACCACTTCCTCGTGTCTCCCCCTTAAAAAACCCTTGCTTGGTCTGGGGCTTTGGGAAAGGGTCTTTGGACATCAGTCCACCATCTTCCAGGTTGCCAGCTTCCTGAATAAAGCAAACTTTCCTTTCCAACCAGCACTTGTTCCTTGAGTATTGGCTTTCAAGATATGAACAACCGAACTTGGGTATCGGTAACAAAATGACGTTATAATCTTCCCTTCTGTAGCATAGTGTGAGGCCATTTTGCTTTCATTGAGCCCAGGAATGCCTTTAGACCCAAGCAGGTTCTGCCCACACATCTTACAGAATTCTGTATAACACACACGTGTACACACAAGATACACACATCTATTCAAGAAGAGATGGAAACCTCTATGCCTTAAGATCTGGTGGGCAGCACTGGCTCATCACAGCCTAGAACTTTGGACATTTGCCACTATGCTTAACAGTATCCAGGCCCCATGGAAGCACTTCATATCTCTTGTGCTATTTTTTTAAAATAAAGTTTATTTATTTAAGGAGAGGGAGAAGCACCCAACGTGGGGCTCAAACTCACAGCCTTGAGATCAAGAGCCATGTGCTTCTCCAACTGAGCCATCTGGGTGCCCCTTGCCTGATGTTCTTGAATCAAAAGGTGGCTAAGATAGAAAGTTGTAAGGAGTTATAGGTTATGCCCTTTCAGGTCGTGAGTTGGAGAAACCCAGTCTTCTCCTGTCTCCTGTACTCTCACACTGCTACCGCCCTCACAGCACTTCTGCCACCAGGTGGCAATGTGTGCCTCCCACACGAGGCACTTGCGCAACACCAGCTGGGTGTGCTGCTATTTAACCGATTCTGATACCGTCTTCCCGGAGATAGTGGCAGATCCCACAGGTTAAGGGTGCAGTCCCACGAGTCTGCTCTCCCTCTCCCCCAACTTCAGAGGCCAGTCTCAAGTAGAAGGTCCTCAGGTTACCTACCACTTCTGTACAACTTGGCTACACATTGGAGGTTCCTCCTGTTGGATTTGATTGCCAGTACAGCTCACAGAAGTCAGGGAAAGGCTTAATTTCATTTACTGGTTTATTAAAGGATATGATAAAGGATACAGGTGAACAACCAGATAAGGAAAGACATAGCGTGAACTCTGGGGAGGGTCCCAGCTCAGGAGCTTCTTTCCCATGGGGCTGGTTGTGTCACCCTCCTAGTATGTCACTAATCTGGAAGCTCTCCAAACCCTGCACAATTGGAATTTTATGGAGGCTTCCTCCCAGAAGCAGGATCGATCATTAACTCCATTTCCAGCCCCTCTTCTTTCTCTGGAGAAAATCCCAAGCTTCCAGCCCCCTTTCCTGGAGCCATGCAGAGCCCACCCCGTCATCTCATTAGAACAAAAGACACTCCTGTAACCCAAGCAATTACAAGGGGGTCAGGAGGCCTGTACTGGGAGCCAGGGTCAAAGACCACATTTTAGAACAAAGTTGCTCTTGTGTTCTTATCATTTAGGAATTTACAAGGATTTCAGCTCTGTGCCAAGAATGAGGTGGAAGAGGGGGCAGAGACCAACATATATTTTTTTCTCTTATCTCACAAGACCAGAAGTGGACATTGCTTTTTAGTGCAGGTACTAAAGTGAGCAGCAGAAGTACTCAGGTAAGACAAAAACCAAACTCCAAATACTGTGTCTCAGATCAGATGTGAATTCAAGAAATTCTTGCATAACCAACAGTTATTTGTCTTTGGTGCTGAATTTTCCATTTTCTTGCTTCTGACTCTTGTTTGTGACTCTGGAGGTGCTCATGAATTAAATGTAGTATTCATAACAGCTGTACTGGTGACTGAAGAATATTTCTGCAATATTAAACAATTGATATTCCTCTTAATGTTTGTGTATATGTCAAATTACATATATTGAGTGAGGCGTGATACTGATTCTTTACTATATGACTATAGAGATTGCTTTAAGAGATGGTAAACATTTCAATATGAGTGCTAATTATGACCAGATTAAAATATATTCTAATATTCTGTGGTAATTTATCATGTATCCCTGTTTCAGTGTTTCAGTGGTATGTAGAGTTCGTGATTCATTTCTGCATCTAAGTATTACTTTAAGAATTTAATTGACAATTTCATTTGTTTCCTTACCAGGGAATATATTTCCTCCACGTTGAAATTAGATAGATTTCTTAGATAGAAAAAAAACCACCTAAGAACTGCAGTCACTAGAGGAAGTTTAGTTTGTCTAATTGGACATCGACTGTTTTTTTTTTTTTAAGATTTTATTTATTTATTTATTTGAAACACAGCCAGAGAAGGAACACAAGCAGGGGGAGTGAGAGAGGGAGAAGCAGGCTTCCCGCTGAGCAGGGAGCCCGACGTGGGGCTCGATCCCGGGTCTCCCGGATCATGACCTGAGCTGAAGGCAGTCGCTTAACCAACTGAGCCACCCAGGCGCCCTATCAACTGTTGTTAAATTAATTGAACAAGAAGGCCATTAGACTAGGGTGGTTTTAATGAGATTTAAGTCTGTGAATGCTTCAGGGTAATGAAATTGAAACCTCAGGACAATCAATCACAAAGAACTATCTAAACTTTAAACTACAGCCAATCAATAATTTCCTTGCTTTGCTTCTGTCTTTCCTTTAAAAAAGTTTCTTCCTAGCTCCTGTTGGTGGAGTTGCAGTTTGGTGCTTCCCCCACTGGAATAGTTTTTTTGCTCAAACTCTTAAATTTTTAAGCATGTCTCAGTTTATCTATTAACCTTGTCAATGGTACACAATTTATGGGAAAAATCATATAATCTCATAATGTAAATAATTGTTTTGCTGCTATGAAGGCAAGAAAAAGTTTATGAGCTGTGTATGTATTTATTTCATTGCTCATATCAAATATCAACTGACTAGCCAGATGTGAAAATAATAAAGTTAGTTGTCTTTGATATTTAGCCAACCTTCAATCATTTCGAAGCCATAACTTTATATGTATTTATTAGCTTGATTTATAACTTGTAAATGTTTAGACATACGGGGCCTGCATCTGTACCATGCATGGCCCCAGGCCCCCGTGCTCAGATTGCCTGACCAGGCACAAGCTTACATGTGTTACATTTGTCATTAACATAAGGAAATTAAAGTTGAAATAATTTTGGTAGTTTCTTGATCTTAAATATCAATGTGGGAACTGATATATATTTCATTAGTCAACTAAACAGTGGTCACCCAGACAATTCAGAATACATTGTTATATTTTATATATATGTAGTATTCAAAATATTTTTTAAAAACTTTTGAGATCATCAAAATGAGATGCTGAGAACATACCAGTTCTGGTTAAATTAAACATTATATATACAATTATATCAAAGAGACATATACTTCTGAAGTGTTAAAGAAATTCTCAGGGCGCCTGGGTCGCTCAGTTGGTTAAGTGTCTGCCTTCAGTTTAGGTCATGATCCTGAGGTCCTGGGATTGAGTCCCATGTCGGGCTCCCTGCTCATAGGTAGCCTGCTTCTCACTCTTCTACTCCCTCTGCTTGTGTTCCCTCTCTCGTGGTCTCTCTCTTGGTCAAATAAATAAATAAATAAATAATCTTAAAAAAAAACTCTAATAAGCAAAATTGAAGTTTTTTCTAAAATTGGAAATTCTTCTGTAGTGTATGTCAGATTATATGATATGAATTTAATCTTGCTGGTTAACACATATCCCAAGACACACCTGATAAAAGTGAGACAATGGAGTATGTCATGAAGTGGAGGAGAGGGGTGGGACATAGCTGTCAGGTGGGGGTCTGGGACTGTGCCTGAATTTATCTTTGTTGTTGTGTAGCATATAAATATAATTTGAAATAGAAAGTGATACTGGGTGGGGTGCCTGGGTGGCTCAGTCAGTTAAGCATCCGTCTCTTGATCTCAGCTCACGTCTTGATCTCAGGGTCGTGAGTTCAAGCTCTGCACTGGGCTCCACACTGGGCATGGAGCTTACTAAAAAAGGGGGGGGGATACATGCAGTGCCTGGCTGGCTCAGTTGGTAGAACGTGTGATGCTTGATCTTGGGGTTGTAAGTTTGAGCCCCATGCTGGGCGTGGAGATCACTAAAATTTGGAGAAAGGTTAAGTGAAAGGTTGACCTATACAGAAAACATTGCTTAGCCTTGGAAAAGTAGGAAGTATTGTAAATATGTTTAACTCAGATATTTCATGCTTTGCTTATTAGAATTTTTTTTAATTTTTTAAAGATTTTTTTTTATTTATTTGACAGAGAGAAACACAGCCAGAGAGGGAACACAAGCAGGGGGAGTGAGAGAGGGAGAAGCAGGCTTCCCACTGAGCAGGGAGCCCGATGTGGGGCTCGATCCCGGGTCTCCAAGATCATGACCTGAGCCGAAGGCAGTTGCTTAACCAACTGAGCTACCCAGGTGCCCCTGCTTATTAGAATTTTTAAATTACAAATGAAATGCTCTTTGTAATTTGTAAAGGAAAAAATTATGAGGTTGTAGAAGGAAATTGTGAATCTGGTCTACTCTTGCCCTCACCCCAAGATAAAAACCCTAACCATCTGGTGCATATCCGTCATATATTTTGTTACTCTCATATAAACCTATACACACATACATTCAGCTATGTATATATATATCTGTACATTCACATATAGTGATCCCACTGTATGTGTTATTTCACTACTTTTTAATGTATCACAGACCCTTTTTTAAAAAAAAAGATTTATTTGAGAGAGAGAAAGCATGAGAGAGAGAGTACAAGCAGGGGGAGGAGTAGAGGGAGAAACAGACCCCCCTCAGCAGGGATCCCAAAGCAGGACTTGATCACAGGATCCTGGGATCATGACTGAGCTAAAGGCAGATACTGAACTCACTGAGCTACCCAGGAGCTCCTATCATAGCTCTTCTGAAACATAAAACTCTCATTTTTCATTGCTGCGTAATATAGTGTGGATGTACTATAATTCGTTCAAACTTTCCCCTAGTGATGTGTATATAGGTTGCTTCCACTCTCTTTGTCTTAACAAGTGCTGCAGTAAACATCTTTGCATAGGGCCTAGTGCTTTTATTTTGGTAGTGAAACAAGGTCGTGCCGGGACTGAGAGCACCCAATTGGCTCCCTGTACCCTTACTAGTAGTGGACGCCGAGGCAGATTTCACGTGAAGCTGGTTTCAGGGCTCTTTGCTTGAACAGGTACCCCTACACTACCAACCCCCACCCCCACCCCCGCCCCCAGGCCCTGGCAGAAGTCTTAGCAATGTGCTCATGGGGATCTGTATTTTTGTAATATTTGAAAGGGTAGGTTCCTTTATCCACAACCATTTAAGACAACTGTGCCTTTTCACTCCAAATTTCCCTCCCTTCACCTTCCCTTTGGGTTGTATGGTCTTGGAGTGGCTTGTAGATACTTCCTCCCATCATCCAAGTGATAGAATTCTAAGCAAGTGTTTCTCTTCTGTCTGGGATATCCTTGGAAAGTGGTACACACAATTATAAACTCAGCGGGAGCTTACTGAAACACAGTAAGAATTCCTGTGCCTGTAGGTTAAACTTTGTAACTGCACTACAAACAACAGGCATGCTTGGTAGTAAGCCATGTAGTTTATGCCTGTCAGTGGGTCGGGTTGGGTCTTAGCACATTACCAACAGCGAATTTGGGGCTGAAAGAAACTTTTCTAAATTATCAGTAATAAAAATGCAAATTTCAAAGAGCCATGCTAGAGGAAAGACTGTCTTTCTGTTCTTTCTATAGAAAACAATGTTATAAAATAGCTGTCTTACAAAGAAGTTCTTAAGAATTATGCATCCAAAGACTACGAAAAATAGTATTGTAGGCGTGCCCAGATGGTTTAGTAATTGAGCATCCATTCTTGACTTTGGCTCAGGTTACCATCTTGGGGTATTGGAATTGAGCCCTGAGTCAGCCCCCTCTGCACAGCAGGGGGTCTACTTGAGGTTCTTTCCCTCTGCCTCTCCCCCTACTCACACATGCTTGCTCGCTCTCAAATAAGTAAATCCTAAAAAAAAAAAAAAGAAAAAGAAGAATAGTATTGTAGAGGTTATCAGGCAGTTAATAAGCAACTTAATTTTTTGTGATATTTGCAATCTGATTCATAAAATTTCCCATTATGGTGATTTCTCATGCTAAATAAATATTTACCTTTATACTAAGTTTTGTAATGAAAATTTGAATTCTTTTGCTTGTAAAGGACCCTCAAATTGTTTAAATTTCAGGCCTCATAAAGCATGAATCCTCACCTAATTATAATTTATTGGTCTTTCGATGTTTGCCAATTAATATAAGTGAAAATTGTCTTTTTGCTTTCATTGACATTTCATAGAATTCTAATGAAATTGAACATTTTTTTACATATATATTGGACATGTATAAGGAAGAAATACTCCCTTGAATTAACTATCTACATTCTTAACCAACTGAGCCACCCAGGTGTCCCCACTATCTACATTCTTTTGTCCGTTAAAAAAATAATTTTTTTTTAAAGTACTCTAGGGTCACCTGGGTGACTCGGTCAGTTGAACATTTGACTCTTTTCACCTCAGGTCATGATCTCAGGGTTCTGAGATTGAGCCCCACCTCCAGCTTCAGCTCTGTTCTGATCATGGAGCAGGCTTAAGATTATCACTCTCCCTCTACTCTTCCCTTCCTCTTCTTCCTCCCCCTCAAAAGTAAGCTCTATGCCCAATGTAAGGCTTGAATTCAGGACCCCCCGACTGTGCCACCTAGGCACCCCTCTTTTGTCCATTCTTTTATTGTGATTAATTTGGAGGGGCTGTGTTTAAGGATATTTGTTACAGATCATTTTCTCTAGATTATCCTTTGTCTCTTTTTGTTAACAGTTTTAATGAAATCTAATTCGTATACCATACAATTCAACCATTGATTGGTTAATATTCTCTTTTTCTGGTTTTACTGAAGTATAATTGACAAAAATTGTACATATTTAAGGGGTGCCTGGGTGGCTCAGTTGCTTGAGTGCCTGACTCTTGGTTTCGGCTTGGGTCATGGTCTCAGAGTTGTGGAATCGAGCCCCGCTTTGGGCTCTGCCCTAAGGAAGGAGTCAGCTTGGGGTTCTCTCCCTCTGCCTCTCCCCTGACCATCATGTGTGTGGTCTCTCTTTCTAAAATAGTTAAATCTAAAAAATTGTATATATTTAAGGTGTACAATGTGATATTTTGATGTCTACATACATTGTGAAGTGATTATCCCCATCAGGCCAATTAACATATCCATGAGTTCACCCATTCAAAGTATACAATTCAGTGGTTCTTTCTATATCCACAGAGCTGTGAAACCAACTCCAAAATCAATCTTAAAACTTTTAATCACTCCCAAAAGAAATCCCATATCCTTTATCTACCACTCTCCATCACAATCTATCTTTTGACATACGGCATTTTTAGCATCAGATTTTCTTAATTTTCCTATAGTTAAATTTCTCTTTTCTTTTACAACTTCCAAGCTTCCAGTTTCCCATGTGGCGTAGGGTCTCTACTCTCTCTAAGGTTCTTAAACATTCTGCTTACTATTTTATTTTTACATTGATGTCTTTACTTCATCTGGAATGTATTCTCAGTCTTTTCCTCATCACTAATCAATTAGAACCCTACTTGCTGACTAGATTTTGGGAAGGGACTAGTATATCTAATGGGAGAGAAGTTTCTCTTTCAACAGGCTTGAGGGGAAGATAAACCCTTGAGGACCAGGAACAAAGAGCAACAGCAAGGACAAAGGGAAGAACATTCCCAAGGGCAGAGTCTTGATCATCCCATGTGTGGTTGCTTAGGGGACAGCATGGTGCTTGTGTGATGCTTTGAGACCTACCTTGACCACATAACTTTCAAATCAAGAGTTGAAAATGGGGTCCTAACCACAAAGGTTAGAAAGGAGCCAAACCGCAGTTAGCACTGTGTTTCCAGAGACTACGGTATGGGGAGGAGTGAGGGCGAGGAGGAGTAACCATGGTGAAAAAACCTGACAAACACCACTTGGATCAGGTCATCAAGGTTAACATCATGATGACAAATCATGTTGATAGTGTGTACCTTTGATATATGATGAGAACAGCACTTTACTTATGTGTCTTCCTCCCCAAAACCCACAATCCCTGTCTAACTACAAGAAAAACAACAGACAAACCGAAATTGAGGGGCATTCTATAAAATGCCTGGTTGATATTTTTTAAAACCAGCAAGGGCATCATAAACAAGGAAAGCCTTGAGAAACTGCCACAGACAGAAGAGGCTAAGAGATCTGACTACAAAATGTAATGAGGTATCCTGGTTAAGATTCTGTAGCAGAAAAACAACAGTAAGGAAAAAACTAACACAATCTGATAACATATACGATTTACTTAGTGAGTAATGTGCCAAAGTTGCCTCCTTACAACAAATGTACCATAATGATATAAAGTGTTAGCAATAGAAGACACTGGCTGAGGAGTATGTGAAAACTCTCCTACTATCTTTACAACTGTTCTGTAAATCTAAAATCATTCTAATTTTTTTTAATTAAAAGGGAGGGGGGATATTTTTGCTAGCCACATTCTTCCTGAGGGAGTATATTGAGGCCAAGAAAGCATCCTGCTTTCCCAAAGACTTGGTGCCTCTATAAACTAGTGCTTGATTTGAAAAAAAATTGTGGGGGCACCTGGATGGCTCAGTTGCTTGGGCAACTGCTTTCGGCTCAGGTCATGATCCTGGAGACCCGGGATCGAGCCCCGCATCGGGCTTCCTGCTCGACGGGAGGCCTGCTTCTCCCTCTTTCAGTCCCTCTGCTTGTGTTCCCTCTCTTGCTGTGTTTCTCTCTGTCAAATAAATAAAATCTTAAAAAAAAAAAAAGAAAGAAAAAAATTTGTGGATGGGTCAGAAATGAATTTTGAAAAGTGGTTTCTTTTGTTCAAATTCTCCAGCCAGCTCAGAGAAGCCTTCCAGGATCACTGATTCTGGGTGCCCTGGCCACTCCAGGCCTCCCATCCCAGCAAGTTCAGTGGGTTACAACGATATTCCTTATCCCCTCCTTCCCCAAGATACTAGCTGCTTAAGATCCCCAGAGGCTTATTTTCTCAACCTGTTGTTCTTGGTTCTTGAGCCCTGGTTCTTTTCTTCACCACTGACAATTGCATTTACCCCCACCACCCCCTTGCTTTAGTGACCAATGCAGACCCCCCACTCTGGTTTTCTTATCTTGGCTTCTCATTTTATTCCATTCAGCATGGTTTCATGACTTCTGTCTGTGGTTGTGAGAGATATTCCTTTTACCATCTTTCCCTGCCCACCCAGCTTAAGGCCGCCTGGGTCTCAGCTGGAAGGAGTGGGCTCTGTAGCCTCTCTTATCCATGTGACAGAAAATCAGCAGCAGCGATATTATCAAATATAAAGGATGTCCTGTCTACTCCAAGAAAATTACAGGAGCTATCCAGTTGAGAATAGCTTAAAAAATACTATTCTATTAGTAATTATGCTAATATATCAAATTATTATTGTGTAGTTTGTGTTTTGTTTTTTTTTTTTAATGAAGGCAACGGATGCATGATTTAGTTCCTGGTATCACCTTAAATTTTCCTGATCCCCAGGCAGCACTTGCCCACACCCTTGTATTAACTTTCTAGGGCGTGCTGGGTAGTGGTGGTGCTGATGGAGATTGAAATCCAGAGCAGACCGTTACCCTCAGACTGTGTTCAAAGTGAAGCTACAAGTCTGCTCTCATTTCACTGTTAAATTACTTGTATCACCGGGGCGCCTGGGTGGCTCAGTTGGTTAAGCGACTGCCTTCGGCTCAGGTCATGATCCTGGAGACCCGGGATCGAGTCCCACATCGGGCTCCCTGCTTGGCGGGAGGCCTGCTTCTCCCTCTCTCACTCCCCCTGCTTGTGTTCCCTCTCTGGCTGTGTTTCTCTCTGTCAAATAAATAAAGTCTTAAAAAAAAAAATTACTTGTATCACCAATAACCTCCTAAGAGGCCACTCCGAGGGACCACATGTGTGGCTTTTCATGAGAAGAACTTAGGTTGGCTTTGACTTGATGGTGAGAAGCAGCTGCAATGAGCAGATTGGGAAGACTGATGACCTCACAGGGATACTGACTTAGAGGAGCCAAGATACACCACATGCACTGAAACTGGAAGTTGAGTGAACCTTCATCCTCATGTAGGACAGTGTGGTTTAAGAAATCTTTCAAGGGGCTGGGTCTGATTTTGGTCAACAAGGGGTCAACAAGATAAAACTTCTGTAAGTTTCCATGTATTGCCTTCAACTCAGAGGCTACTGTTCCAGCAAGCAGAGAGAATCAGGCTGATATGTGTGTGGTGAGCACAGGTTCCTGAATCTGCCCTTCTCTTCATGAAAGGGTGGTGATGGTAGGCTGGCCTACCCCATCACCAGAGGCTCTAATTGGGAAAATCAAAGCCTCCTTCTCTGCCAGTCAGAGAACCTGACATATCAGCATGATCAATGACCTTATCTAGATGGTGGTGTGGGGGAAGCCCTGCCTTTAGCAAGTAACCCCCCCGGACCAGCAGTCTGGGTGCTGAGTGTAATTTCCAGCCTGTGCCCCCTGTACCATCTTGCCATGCTGCCCACAGGTCCTACAGAAAGATGAGGCCCCCATGCAGACTCCTTCCTCTGGATAATGAGGACGAGACTGTGGGCCTGCATGTTCCTTTATTACCTGGGTTTCAAAGCACAGGAGGAGCAGGCCTCGCTGGACCTATCACAGTGGCGGAGCCTGGGCCAAGGGTCCTGGGAAGACCTGGTGGAATTCTGAGGCTTTGGGAAAGCCTGGGAGCTCTGCCTTCAGAAGTCAGAAACTCTCTATTCCTCTTCTGTTTTACAGTGTTTCCTGCTTGACAGCAGTGTTTCTCATCCATTTTTCCTCATCATTGCCCTTAAGGGGGAAAAATGAAGTAGGTTTCAATTTGCCCAGACATGAAAAATTAAATACTAAGGAATAAAATGTTGCTGGGTTCGCTTTGGAAAAAGTTTTTTCCATAAACCATTGTAACCTCGAAGACTTTCCTGCCCTACTGTGAACCCAAGAATCAGTTTTTATCCCTTTTGGGGACAGTATTGCCCCCTTTGAGAATGCCTGCCTCAGAGGGATGGGGCTGCTGCTGTGGACATTGCTGCCCACAGAGGGGGGCTCTCTTCGGAGACCCTCTCCTGTCTGCCTGATTTCCTCTTCTCCTGAATCCTTATGGAGGAGATCCACTGCATGTCACAGGGATCCCAGTTCGACTTCTGGGACCATAGTGACACTTACTTTTTATTGGAGAAGCCTGGGGTCGGGTGCCAAAACTGAGGGTTGCCGGAGGAGTAGGGATGTCCCGACTCCCGGCCCCAAGACGGCTGCAGCGGCTCCAGGCGCGCCGCCCTCACAATCCTGCATGTGGAGGGAGGAAGAGAAACAGAATGACCAGCAGGGAAAGGGGCTGGCACCTGGTAGAGAAATAATACCTGCTGACACCACTGTCTTTTTTTCCTCCTTCTGCTCTTGCTCCTTTACCTTTTACTTAAACCAGTATTGCCCAAGCCCACATGTGAAGCACTGTGCGTCTAGATGCACAGAAGCACTTAACAGTAGGACTAGCTGATTGCCCTTGAAAAGGTTACTTAATATCTCAACTTCCTCATTTATGAAGGGAGGGGCATAGACTACTTGCCTTTTTTTACATAAACTTGGACTGAAGCCTAACATAAAGGTTCAAAAATCATAAATGCATTGTGTGAACCAGCCCCCAGATCAATAAAAATACTATCAGGGGGTGCCTGGGTGGCTCAGTCATTAATGTCTGCCTTCAGCTCAGGTCATGATCCCGGAGTCCCGAGATAGAGCCCCGCATCAGCCTCCCTGCTCAGCAGGAAGCCTGCTTCTCCCTCTCTCACTCCCCCTGCTTGTGTTCCCTCTCTAGCTGTGTTTCTCTCTGTCAAATAAATAAATAAAATCTTTAAAAAAATATTATCAGTACTCCAGAACTCCCTGTGAAGGTTGCACTATTCTGACTTCTATGACTACACTTCAGTTGTTCCTGTTTTTGAACTTCAGACAACTGGGAGTCATAAAGTAGATACTCTTGTTGTTGTTGTTGTTGTTAAGTAGGCTCCATGCACAGCATGGAGCCCAATGCCGGGCTTGAACTGATGAGCCACAGATCAAGACCTGAGCTGAGATCAAGAGCTGGACACTAAACTGACTGAGCCACCCAGGGGCCCCAGGTCAACACTCATCTGTATCTGGCTTGTTTCATTCAACATTGTGTTCGTGAGGGGCGCCTGGCTGGCTCTGTCAGTAGAGCATTAACTCTAGATCTTGGGGTCCTGAGTTTGGCACCTCCCCAAATTCCTGAATCCACCACCCCCCTGCCTTAGGCATAGGGATTACTTTTTAAAAAGCTGTATCTGTGAGATTTACTCACCATGTTGTTCTTCCGCTGTCATTGCCGTCTAGCATTCCTTGTGTGACTAGACCACAGTTGACAGTTACATAAACTGTTTTTAGTTGGAGCTCTTTACAAATAGTACTGCTGCGGAGATTCTCAAATCCATCTTTTGATGAATAGACACACGTGTTTCTGTCGTGTTCTGAGAGCAGAACTACTGGGTCATAGGATGTCTGGGTGTTTACCTTCCAGATGCATTTTATGGAGAACGTCTGGTGATGAAACCAAAAACTATTAGCACACAGACAGAAAATAGGTTTTCCATCCTTTCATGGCTAATGAGACTCAATGCCAGAGTTTCCAGGACTTGTCAGCTCTCTGTCTTCTCCAGCTCACACTCTTTAACAGGTAGCCTCCACAAAAGCTTACACCGCCCCCCCCCCACGCCCTCCAGAGCCTGCTTGTGAAGACGGCCCAGGAGTGGGTACCCCTGGTGAAGGCGGCGGACAGTGTTGGTATGGCCACATGAAGCCCAGTCACTTGCAGTTTGCAGGGCTGCCCAAAGAACTTTTGGGGGGGGGACTCTGAAAAATACCCACTCCACGGTGAGGCATGTCACAGGAAGAGCTATGAAATGAATGTCAACAGATAGTTTTGTTCCTCTGGCTCTTCTCCCCAATTTTAAGCACCTAGTAGATGCTCCATAAAAAGAACCTTAAAAGTTTAGGGCAGAAGATCCCTCCCTGTAAGAGAATTTTGTAGGAGAAATTTGTCTTTTAAGAAACTTTTCAGCAAACAGGAAATTTCTCCAAAGTAAGCACTTAAAAATGCTGTTTACCAAAGGTGGTTTGGAATGTCATCTTAGGGTTTAGAGTAACGGGGTGGAGCTCAGAGAATGTTTCTCAGAATATATATAGATCAGTATCGGTGTCACCTCAGGGGTTGTGGAAAAATGTCGATTCCAGGCCCATCCCAGAATCAGAATCTCTTGGGTGGGATCTGAAAATTTGCCTTTTGACAAATTCACAGGTGGATCTGAGGCACCAACTCCATGATCTGTGTTGAATTATCCACTGCCAGAGGGTTTGTGTGCTTTTGGGGCCAGGAGTTTCCATCTGAAAGTATAAAGTGATCCTATAATTTACCCACAAGCCTCTCTGCCTATGGAGCAAGGTCCAATTTCTTGTTTGCAAAACTCTTCAGATCCTGGCCTCAAGTGGACCTGCTGGCCCTTGCTTTTTCCTGGGACATCACTGGCTGAATTAAATTTTCTATACAATTTTGCCTATGTTGGTGATGGTGTCTTCTCAGTGGCCCCTCTTGTTTGAGACAGCCTTCTGTGGCTTTCTCCATGTCACTCTGAATGCTCTTTGAAAACCTTCTTTGTCCTCATCAGCCGTCCACTTCAGAAGTGGTGGTGTTATTCTGAGGCAGGGTTTGGGATGCCATATAAAATAAAGCTACGATTGTATTAAAAACCAGGAGAGGATAAGCAGCTAACACAAACATGAATAAGGCCTGAGCACATGCTGTACCAGGGGAGAGAAAGAGGGAATGCTCTGTTGGGACTCTGCTTTGTTTCTGAGGTCTGAAGTCTGGGTGCTCGTGGAAAGCCCTTATAGACTTGCTAGGGAGGTTTGCAAAAAAAACTTACTAAATTCCGGTGTCCGAGGCCCTGTCCCCTGAAAGGTGCCTGCCTACATGCCCAAGATTGCCTACGGATGGTGGAAGGCCCACCCTGTCCTGTGTTCTTGGGTTCTGGTGTCATCTCCCCCATATCCCTAGGCACTTAACATCCAGTGCATTCTTCCTCACAACTAAGCCCTAGAGATCCCAGCTTCCCTCCAGAAATTCCAATGAACACTACAGCCTTCTGTTCAGATAGAAAAACTTCACATTTCTTCCTTGCCACCACGTTGCCCTCAAAACTTTAAGTAGAAGCATAGTTATATACTCTAGGACATTTAATGTTATTTCAGGGACAATTTCCCACCACAAGGAACGCTGAAATATGACAGGAAGTGGTGAGTATGAATAGGCAGTCCTGGGCTAAATTTGAATGGTGGAAATTTTATACCAAAATGTTTTCCATAGAAGTTCACTTTCTTTAGTTTTGATGACTACTCACCGGATCGTTGTGGCCAGATGCCACTGACCAACCAGGAAATGGGAAAATAAATGAATAAACTCTTTCATATGGCCTTTTAGGAACTCTGGTTTTTCTGGCAGTGGTGGGGGGCTGTTTGTTTTTGGTAGGAGCACAGAAAAATGGTAGTCTGACCCAAACAAATAGAGGAGTTTGGAGGGCAGCATAGCATGTTCAATTAATGAAAACTCGTTTTGTCACAATAGTAGGGAAAACCTGATGGAGAGGAAGGGAATGGACATTTAGGGACTGTCTCTTCCACACCAGCATTTTGCTAGGAATGTTACATACGGAATATTCTGTTCCATAACCACCACCAATGCAGCTGCTATTACCTGCTCTCTCCTCCTTTCTAGGTTAGGAAACAGGTTCATGAAGGTTAGGTAACTTACTCTTGGTGACGCACTTATAGTGACTAAGCAGGAATCCAAATGTGGCTCTTTTTCCACTCTTCTCTGGTGACCTGCAGAGAAAGCTGAGCAGAGTCTTCATAAAGTAAGCTATTATGTTAAGGTGGCCGGCTTGTTAAAATAAATAACACTATTCAGTAAGAGACACCTATGTTATCCATCTACAGAGCACTCATTTCTAATTATATCTTTGCTGTTTATTTTGATGCTAATAACAGTTAATAGAGTCTGTAGTTGTAAGTAACCCTTGAATATAAAATTAATTTTACCCACCTGAAGGAGGACCAGACTTTGACATTCTTGTGAGGTAGACAGAGGCAGCATTTAAAATTGTTTCCAGTGTTCTCTGAATCCTATTCTTCCCAACCAAGGCAGACCCATGTGGTGGAGAGAAAAAAATGCTAACTTGAGGGCTCAGGCCCAGCGAATTACACCAGGGAAAATAAGGTAAGCTCTTTGAAGCTTAGTGGGTCTTTGAGTGATATTTTGGATCAGGTTCAACTCTCCACATTCTCCTCCTGCCAAAGTATGACTTGTTTTGTGATAAAAGTGTGGCGGAGAACACGGTGAATTCCAACTTCAAAATTTGTCAGGTGAAACTGGACTGATGCCCTCTTCTGACCTGGTCCTAAGAAAAGAAGCTGCAAACACGGGGAAGGTTGGAAAGTTCACCCCAGAGAGCTCCTGTAACGCCTTGACTGTATCGGCTCTAACAAATAAAAATGAGAATTTAGCTCAGCCAAAGGCCTGGTAAGGAAGCACAAACGCATGAAAAATACCGTTCTCTCAAAAGGCAGTTGGGTGAAGGTATGAGTTTGAATGATACATCATTTGTAGCACTCCCTGTCTTTTCTGATGCTCACTGAGGGTTAGCCTTCCACAAAGTGGGCCACACTGCAGAAGCAAGATGGCCTGGGGACCTCGGGGCGCCTGGGAAGAAACCTCTCACTGCTTCCTTGAATTCCCTTCTAGGTTCCCCACCCTATGTCCTCCAGCTCCTCTGCGCCTCAGAGCCTTTTGTGTCATTCTTATAATATGCGGCGTAATTCCTTCCATTTTGGGTTATCTTCGTGGCCAGAAGATCCTGACGCACTTGCGGGCCCCAAAGCCCCCAGCCCCCCGCGTGGCGGCCGCGAACGCCTCAGTAAACGCAGATGGAATGGAACAAGATGCTCCAACGTCTTTTTCCACCAATGATTTCCGTTAAACAGGGGACGGCGCGCAGCCCCCCAGCGCAGCCTCTCGAAGGCAAGGGTGGCCACGCGGAGGACAGCGGCCGCGGGCTCCGGGAGCACTTCCTTGCGGGGCGGCGGGTGGCGGGCGGGGGCGGGGCTTCGGGCGTGCCTCCTCGTCCCCCGCCCCTCTCGCCTCGATCCTCCTCCCCTCCCGCCTCCTCCCCCCTCCGGGGCCCGCCGAGGCGCCGCGGGGGCGGGACCGCGAGCGCGCTGGGCGGCGTGGCGGAGCGGGCTGGGCGCTCCCGGCCAAGGTGCTAGCGAACCGCGGCGGGCTGTGGTGCGGAGCGAGGGTGCGCGGTGCGGAGCAGCCCAGCCCGGCACAGCCCAGCCGCAGCCCGGCCCGGCCTGGCCCGGCCCCGCGCGGCCAGAGACGAGCCGGCGGGTGGCGGCGGCGGCTGCGGCTCCCCGCCCGGCGGTGCAGGGCCTCCGACAGACCGCGGCCGAGCGGGGCCTGGACGCGGGCGCTGGGGGAGCCCGCCGCGGCGGGCACAAGAGGAAGCGGCGGCGGCGCGTCCCGAACCGAACCGTGCGCGCCATGTCGGGCGGGCCCGCCAAGGGCCTGCCGTCCACCGGGCCCCACTCCCTGCTCGACATGCCGCACCCGCTGGCCGGCTCCAGCAGCGAGGAGGCCGTGGGCGGCGACAGCACGCCCAGCCCAGACCTGCTGATGGCCCGCAGCTTCGGCGACAAGGTAGGGCGCACGGGGTTGGGGACCGGGAGGCGCATTTCGCCCTCGCGAGGGATGGTGGACCTGCAGCTCCCCCCAGTCGCCGAGCCGCGCCCACCCTGCAGCCCCAGCCCGGGGGAGCGGGCGTATCCTGGGCCCCAGAGCCTTTGGAGAAAGCGTTCCTCCCGGCTGCCCCTGCGGGGTCGTAGCCGCCTTGAGAGCGGCCGGAGGGGGCGGACACACCCGGCGCGGGCGCCAGTGACTGCTGGCGGGGAGGGGTCCTGTTCGCGTGTTGGGGACCCTGGCGGGTGCGCGGGGCCCGGCGCATACGTCCTGGGATGGGGTCCCAGGTTTCTCCAGGTGCATCCCGGAGGCTGAGCTGCCGGGTAACTTGTAGCTCCCCCACTTTCCTGGGACTGCAAAGGAGCAAGAGTTAATGGTTTTCCGTGGTAGTATTGGCCGACTTGGTCTTTTCCCCACGCTCTGTCAAGTGGGGACTGATCCTTGTTTAGGTTTGCTGTGTGCCCTGCGGAGTCACCTGACTCAGACCCCAGCCGGCGAGGTGTGGTTTTCTGTCTGGGGCTCGGTTCACCCCTGATGGTCCTCCACACGGGTTAGCTTCGGCAGAGGCCGGTTTTTTGGTTGATGGGAAAGCAAACTCGCCCTTTGACCTTCTTTGTGCAGAAGGAGGCTCCTGATTTTCTTAGAGCAGCATAACCCTAGTGTTGCTTTGAGAGATCACAGAGTCCAGCGAAGGGTAAGGGACAGCATCCCCGCCCCTCCATTTCGGCTGTGAACAGAGCTTGAGCAGTGATTCTGTCAGCCCAGTCGTGGCCACGCACTCACTAATTGCAGAAATTAGAATTGCTCTTAACATTTGTGATCAGGATGGGATCACAGGACCTAATTCTTTCCCCAATAGATGGGAGGGCATGTGGTACAATAAAAATGATTATTAGTGCAGGGAGCACTCAAAATAGGTATGAAGGGGAATTTGATGTACCTAAAGAGTTTATGAAAGTAGGAGTGGGGAATAGAGCATTAGGAACAAAAAGACTTAAAAAGCTAATGAAACCACTGGATTGATCAGTTTGAGGGGTTTGGGGGAACTGTTTGTGATTATTTCTCTTTATTTTATAGATGATGCACTATATAAAAGGTTATGTTGCTTGGAAATACCTTGTGCATATTTGACAGTCAATAAGCAGTTGTTGAGTAACTGGATGAATAATTTGTTGCTTTCTTCTAGACTGAGAAATTGTTCCTATATGCATGTAGGACAGGGACAGAAGTTAAACCTTCTGATTGCCTTCTTGGTGTGGTGAATTAATTATCTATTGCTGTGTAACAAATTACTTCAAAATTTCACACTGAAAATAGTGTGTGGGGGTCAACAGTGTCATCGAGAAGCAGCTTAGCTGCGCGTTCTGACTTCAGGTGTCTTTTGAGGTGACAGTCAAGGAGTTGACCAGGGTTTGGGTCATCTGAAGGCTGGGTTTGGGGAGGATTTGCTTCCAAGCTCACTCACTCGGCTGTTGGCCAGCCTTACTTAGTTCCTCTTTACTGGGCTGCTTGACATGGCAGCTAGCTTTTCCCCAGAACAAGTGGTCTAAGAGCAAGAAATCCCAGGGCTCAGGCTATACTCTTGTGTAATCTAATCTTGGAAGTGACATAATTTTGCCTTATTCTGTTTGTCACACAGACCAGTGGTTGTACAAAGTTGGAAAAGGGTCTAAAGAACAAGAGGTATAAATATTGGCGCTGTCTTGAATGCTGGTTGCCACTGATGGCTCTTTTACTTATTTTTTAAAAGTTTGTATTATTAATATTATTGTTACTATTATTTTTAGTAATTGCTACACCCAGTGTGGGGCTCGATCAAGAGTCATATGCTCTTCTGACTGAGCCAGCCAGGTGCCCCCAGTGGTTTAAACATGTGCTTAATGATCCCCTCTTGGTGGATACCTGTCTCAGAGATATGGGCATTTTACTAATAAATACTGACAGGACAAATGCCCCGTACCACTAAGATCTTGGTGGGTCGGAAGTCAGGCCCAGGTCTAATTACTGCTGGCTTCCTTTATGTGCACAGTTCTGTGAGAAAGACCATCTTGAAGCCGTTATTATTAATTATTGAATATTTAATAAGTCTCCTTGCAGCTGTAAGAAGCATCAAAATGACATCACTCCCAAGGGCCTGATTTATAATAAGCCACTTTTCCTTAGAGGTTAAGTAATGTAATTTCTTTCTCTGACTGGAAGTAACATTTTCCTTGAATCTTGGCATGCACGTGTGTTCTAGCGACCGCGGAGAAATTTCTGTAGAGAGAAGCTAGCATTCAACCGAGGTGAGTTAGGACCAGTGGAAGGAAGCCTTCCCTTTGGCCTCTTTCTCTTGCCCAGGCAACATGGGGTCATTGGAGGACAGGTAGGAAAGCTGAGTGCTGTGATCTGTCTTTGAAAAGAAACCCGTTTTCTCGCCTTTAGACAATGGAGTTGTGACCCTGGATGCCTGGTTCAGAATCATTTCTGGGCTTGGAGAATGAGGGTTTTATAGGCTGCTCATGGCACAGGGTTGTATTATGCAGGGGGGAATTGGTTTCTGTGGACCCAGGACGTTGCCAAGAGTGGAGAAGCCTCGTGTCTTAGTCCAGCAGACCCCTCTGAGTGGTGTCTGGGATGCTTGCTGGAGAAGAAAACAACCACCAAATATGATGGCTTTTTCATCCACTGACTTCTAAAAGCATTCAAACTTTGGAGTTATGGGAGAATCCTTCCTGTCTTCCAAGGGTCACTAGGACTAATTCTTTTCATGCCTCACTGGGCCTTCTATCACTGCGTACTTCATTTCCACCCAAAATGTAAATAAACCGCTAGGCCTGACTCTTGTCTTACTTTTATCTGCAAACCACTCTGGGCTGCTTCTCCCTTGACTCAGCCTCCAGCTTCTGTGTGCCTCCCAACACTCATACACCGAGCCCACTCAAGCCCCAGCTGTGGTTAACACCCCTTCCCACATCCTCAACCTCTTCATTGAACTCTTCTGCCTACTTCCTGCCCTCTTTGGTGATGGCTTCTCCCAAAGTCTTCAAAGTGGAGGTGCCTTTAAGTCCTCTACTCCACTTATATCAGGATCAGGAGATGGGGTAGTGTCCCCTTCTCCCCACTGCCCTTTACAGACCAGGCTCTGTTCCCTGGAGGCCCATGTCATTTTTATTGGTTCAGTCATATTTGAGGGCCTACCATGAGACAGGCACTGTTCCAGGAACTTGAGCTGAGTCAGCCAGTCGAAGACCCCTGCCCTCATTGCGTACTTCTCAGTGAGTATGTACTAGGTTATGTAATAAATGCTCTGGAAGGGAGAAGAAGTAGGTTGGGGGAGGGGGTTCCGGATCACTGGCTGTGGGAGGAAGATTTGGATAGGTCTTCCTGAGAACTGGAGATTTTAGAGGTGGAGGAGGTGAGGGAGGGAGTTAGGGAGTGGACGTCTGGAGGAGTGTCCAGGTGGAGGCTTGCAGGCATTTGCCTGGCCTGTTGTGAAATAGCCCAGAGGCCGCTGTGGCTGGGGCAGAATAGACAATGGAGAGTTATTGACGTATAGCAGAGAGAGGAGGGTTCAGATCTTGGAGGGCCTCAAAGGCTACCCTGAGAATGTTGGCCTTTGAGTGCCACATTCAAGGCCTGGAGTGGAAGGAGGGCATGATTTGACTTACGTGTTGAAAAGGGTCACACCGGCTGTTAAATCAAGAGTCCTTTATTTGGCTATTGCTCTGAAATTCATTTCCTTTTAGTTAAAAGGACATAAACCAAATGGAAACTGGCAAAGAAAAAAAAAATCTACTGGTTTAATGTTTTTTGAAAAGCGCCAGATAATATGGCTTCATGAGTGTGTGGAACTTGGGATTCAAATGATATAGGAAATCTGTTACTCTCCATTGCTTGGCTCTGCTTTCTTCTCTATTAGTTTTATACTCAAGCCAGCGAACGGATACATTCTACAAATAAGTCTCACAACTTCAGCAGAAAGAGAGTACCTCTTTCCTGATAGCCCCAGCCAAAGCCCTGGGCTGGTGGCTCATGAGCCTCAATTGGGTCAGGCACTGAAACCAAGTTTTGTTAACTCTGATTGCTCAGACCCGTACCAGGTCCTTATCCTTGGAGCATGGAGAAAGGAAATGTTTTTGTAGGTGCGGGCATTTGCATTGTGAAATGCACATATAAAGTACATAAAATGGTTAAAGAATAAAATGTATCTGTACAGTTTAAAGAACAGTAAATACTCATGTTCCTCCTATCCCCCAGCTTAAGAGGATATCCTTAGTATCTTAGAAGCCTGGGGAGGATGGAGGTGGTTTCCAAAGCAGAATCGGGTTGCAGCTAACAGAAGGAGGAAATGAACGAATGGGGGACAAGCAGAAACAAACGTCCATTTTACAGGACTTCCACGACTTTTTTGTCCCCTGTCATTTCTAACTCATTAAAATCTCTAGACCTCGGGGCGCCTGGGTGCCTCAGCCAGTTAAGCCTCTGCCTTTGGTTCAGGTCATGAGCCCAGGGTTCTGGGATTGAGCCCTGTGCCGGGCTCCCTGCTCAGTGGGGAACCTGCTTCTCCTCTGCCTCTCTCTCTGTCAAATAAATAAATAAAAATTAAAAAAAGAAATCTCTAGACCTCAACTCACTGTCTCCTTAAATCATATCCTCCTGTCAAGACACCTTGTTCAGACCTTTAAAGCTGTCAGCTTCTTGGCTTTTATCTCCATACATCTTGACCCCTTTTTCAGCTGAGCCGCCCTCTCCCGGCCATACTCGTGTGTTCTAATACCCGGAATGGTTCGGGCTTTGAGACAGTGCCATGAGATACCATCTTCTCTGGCCTTACCCCCTCCCAGCCAGTAAGTACCGACTGCACCTGTTCGATGACTGCTTCTCTTCACCTCCCTCCTTCACGTTGCATGGCTCCTCTCATCAGTTCCTCCTGCTGCTTCCTGTCCCCATTCCCTTGCTCTACTTCCTTTACACCCAGCCTGGATCATTCCTTGGGTTCAGGTCTTTTGCCTACACCTGGGGTACCAACACACCTTGGAAATTGCTGCCAGGATCAGTTCACAGGGACCAGCCCCAGCCCCTGGGCGCTCCTTTCTCCCCAGAGGCTCCCACTGGGCACTGCAGTCACCCGAAGCTTCTCTCAGTCGCTCACAGCTCACACTGTCAGCACCGTTACGCCGCCCTCCTTTCTGCTGATGAGAAGACAGGAATTCTAGGCCTCTCCCAGACCACGTGGCCCGCCCTGGGGGGCCTCTCGGAGACCTTTGCTCTGTTCATCGTCCTCATTCATTCTGTGTCTTCACACTCCCTCTCGCCTGGCTCATTCCATCGCTATTTAAACATGCTCAGGTCACCCTTGCTTGTAAAACAAACCAGGAGTAAAGAAAAGTCTGCTGTGAAGCTTTCTTTTTCCCTGTCTTCATGGTCTCTTTTGTGACTCCTCTTCACAACAGAACTTTTTGAAGGAATGGTCTGTCCTTCTTGTCTTCCTTGCTAACGCCTCAGCCCACTGATGTTTGGTTTCTGACTTTACTCGTGACTTCCTTCTTGCAAAATCCAGCAGCCACTTCACCATCCTCGTCTGTCCTGACCTCCTCTTCCAGCACTTGTTGCTGTCAAGAACCCTCCTTCTCTCAGCTCAGCACCCCGGAGCCTGGCTGGCTGTGTTTGAATCCCTGCCTACCTACAGGCTTGGTGACAGCAAATTATTGAACCTCCCTGAGGCTCAGTTTCCTCATCTGTAAAGAGGGACAACAAAAGCAGTTGTAGCACAGGGTCGATGTGAGGATCTGGGGAGTTTGTCCGAAGAGTAGCGCCTGAGCCTTTAATAAATGTTAGGGTGACGGCAGTTATTCCTAGGGGTTGCACTCTCCATATCTTCTTTTGGATTTCTACCTGTTCTTCGGCCGTGTCTGTATTAGTTGTGGTCCTGTCAGGGTGAGAAACCTCTGTAGGTATTTCACACTGCAAGGTGTAATACAGGAAGTTAGTTACATAGGCGATAGAAGACCCGAGAAGTCAAGCAGAAGATGGGGAGATAGAGAGCAGCAACAGCAGGAAACTGCTGTCACTCTCAGGGCTGGAGGGTCACCGGGAGGAGGTGATGTGAAAATGTAGGAGCATATGTGGGAATTAGAACTATGGCAGGGAGGCTCAACAAAGATGGGGTCCACTGAAGAGGGGAGGCCTAGAGAGGAAGCAGCTGCTGCCGGGGATGCTCTTTGAACCAGAGCAAAAGGCCCTGGACAGGGGGAGAAGCAATGCTGGCTTCTCTTTTCATCCTGTCTTCTAGTCTTTCATCAATATCTTCCATTGGCCAAAAGAGCTTCCCTGGTGAACATGTGGCTCTAGCAGAGCCTCAGTCTTTGTTAGATTTGCTCAGATGGGTGCTGGAAAGGGTATCTCTTTCAGTTCAATTATGAACCTTTGTTTGCTGTGATGTGGAAGGGGCTTAAAGAGGGCTTAATAAGAGGCTGGAGAGGAGAGGAGAGCTGGGAGGGAAAGTGGGGATGGGCTCTGAGGGTTGCCTGAATCTGGGACCTCCCTGTGCTTGCCTTGCCCGAAGCCAGCACTGCTGTTTGGTTATGGGAGGTCGTGAAATCCCTTTTATTGACACTCTTTTTAGTTGGGTTTGTCACTTGCCACTTAAAAAAAAAAATATTGACTGAAAGGTACATTGACCTTAAAATGTGAAGCAAAAATTGAGTTTTTACTTTGGGAATATTGAGAAGGGGTGCTTAATTCCTATCGGTGAGCCCCGCTGTTGGGGTGTGTGTCTGCACAGCCGCCGGGGCGGTGGGGGTGGTGTTTTCACCGGGTCTTTGAAGTCTGAGGAACCTTTTTGGTCCGAGGTGGGGGAAAGCAGCCGGAGCGGAGGGCGTAGCCCCCGATGGGAAAGACCTCTGCCCGCTGGAATCGCATTGAGTCAAGTCATGTGTTGGGATGGTTTTGAGGGTCTGGAGGTGGGGATTAGTGAGGAGTCAGCAGACCCAAGACTACACCGAACGTGGTCACGTGGAGGCTAGCTTTTGTTCTGTAGCCAGGAGTCAACCCCGGAGGGCTTTGGAGCAGTGGGCGCTGTGGTCAGTGCTTGTGGCGCGGAGCGGCTGGCCGTGAGAGAGGCCGTAGGGGAGTGTTGGCCTGGGCTCGGTTGCAGTTGGGGCCCGCAAGAAGAAGGATGAGAAAATGACCTCGATTTAGTAGAGTGGGGACGCCCGGCACCCTCAGAGAGCAGCGAGTGTGAGCAGGCAGACCATCAGGGTGCAGTCTGAGGCCAGGAGTCAGGACAGAGGCGGTCAGACACCCCCCCCCCCCCCCGCGGAAGTCTCCTCAGAGTTCACAGCGTAGTCTGGGTGCTGCTTGCGGGAAGCTGTTCCCCGGGGATGGACGCGGGGCCCTGCAGGTCCAGCTGGGGCGGCGCGGAGGTCGGGGCACTGGGCTGTTGTTGGCTGGCACCTCGGGAGTGGGAAGGGTGGTGGCTTGGAGGAACAACACGGTTGAGGCATTGGGGAGATGGGAGGATTGGCAAAGGTTACAGGGAAGAAGACAGATGTTTTGTGTGAAAATACAGAACAGCTTGGTGAAGGCGCACTAATGCGGGTATGCAGAGTTGGTTTGTGTCGTCGGCATCAGGGGGCCCCCGGCGGTCTGGCGTCTGCCCGCCCCACAGAGTTCCTCATTCCGCTGCCCCACAGCGGCCAGGACGCTTGTGGAGTGTGTGTGTGTGTGTGTGTGTGGCCGGCGTGGGGGGCTGTGGAGCAGGGCAAGAGGGCTGCGAGGAGAGGCGTTTCAGGACTCCTGTTGGAGTAAAGGCACAGAGGTGACAACAACGCACCACATGTTTGGGGAGCAGTGTGCAGGCCCCGAGCAGGTGCTTGTAGTCCTGGCTCTGCTAGATGCCGAGGACACTGAGGAACATTCAAGTCAAAAGGAACCCCCTCTGGAGGTTGGGGGTCTAGTGGAGAAGTGGAGAAGACATGGTGACAATAGAATGTGAAAAATGGTAACTAGATTTACTAGCTCTGGGGCCTTGGGCGAGTTTCTTAACCTCAGTGTCCCCCCTCTGTAAATTCTGGGCTATTTTTATGGGGCGTTGTGAAGGTGGAACGCGTGTTGGAGTGTCTGGCACACAGTAAATACCGTGCAGACGCTGGGCCTTTGTATGGCCTTGGGAGCCGACCCTGAGAAAGAATTTAACCTCTAGGAGTTTATTGGAGAGGTGCAGGAAAGTGAGACGGGGAAGGGAAGGCACCAGAAAAAGGTAAGTTGCCAAACCACTTTCCACCCCTCAGAGCCTGTACAGAACACACACCCGGGGGGTGAGGCCGCTGGGGTCTTCAAAGGGCAGCCTTTATCCGTCACTCCTTGCGCACTGCACGGATGGCGTGTTGGGCATTGAATCCCCAAGCATGTTCCAATCTGCCCCGTGGGTGGGCAAATAGGGGAAGCAGTGAGGCCAAGAAAGGCAGTTGGAAGGCAGGCCAGTGGGCCCTGAACTGTCAGGGAGAGGGGACATGGGCAGGGCGCCAGGCGTCTCCACTACAGTTACTTTGAAAGTAAGGTACAGGGGGTAGAAGTAGGGAGTGACGGTGCTTAGGAGAAGGGTGGCTTTTCCATAGGAAATGATGTTTGAGGTGAAGAATAGAGTAGACATTTTACAGAGGGACAGAGCAAGGAAAAGTAATGGGAGCAGAAAAACTGGCGTGTGCCAAAGCTGGGCACTGTCTGGTTGCAGGAATGGCTGGGGGAGGGCGGCTGAGTCGTTCAGCTAGAGAGGGAGGTGGTGGGCAGATGGAGGTCTGGACTGGCAGACCATGACGGCTCTATCCCCATGGTTGGGAGGCCAGTTGTATTTTAAGCAGAGAAGGTGCAGGATCTGAAAGGGTGTGTCAGCCTTCCTTCCCGCTGCAGGGCAGACAGTAAGAGGTTACTTACAGGGGGGACTCTTGGATCACAGGTTTTAGTGACTGGCTGAATCAGCATGGCAAGAATAAAACAAATTTTGGGGGAAATAGGTCAAAAATTAAACTATAGATTTTTTTAAAAAAGATTTGTTTATTCGTTTATTTATTTGACAGAGACACAATGAGAGAGGAAACACAAGCAGGGAGAATAGGAGAGGGAGAAGCAGGCTTCCTACCAAGCAGGGAGCCCAATGCGGGGCTCCATCCCAGGACCCTGGGATCGTGACCTGAGCCGAAGCAGGCAGTCAACTGACTGAGCCATCCAGGCGCCCCTAAACCATAGATTTTCTAAGGCTTTTAATTTTTTAATTTTTTTTAAAGTTTATTTATTTTAGAAAGAGAGCACACAAATGGAGGGAGGGGCAGAAGGAGAGAGGGAAAATCTTGAACAGACTCCCCATTGAGTGTGGAGCTGACTAGGGCTGGATCTCACGACCTGGAGATTGCAACCTGGGCCCAAACCAAGAGTCTGAGACTTAGCCGACTGCACCACCCAGGTCAGGATTAGTAGTGATTAGTAGTTGCCTTTTTTTTTTTTTTAAGTTTTTTTTTTTTATTTATTTGACAGAGAAACACAGCCAGAGAGGGAGCACAAGCAGGGGGAGTGAGAGAGGGAGAAGCAGGCTTCCCGCCGAGCAGGGAGCCCGATGTGGGACTCGATCTGGGGTCTCCGGGATCATGACCTGAGCCGAAGGCAGTCGCTCAACCAACTGAGCCACCCAGGCGCCCCAGTAGTTGCCTTTTAAAAAGAAAAATTGAGATATAAATCACATACCGTAAAACCCATTTTTAGAAAGCATGTAGTGCAACTGTCACCAGTTTCCAGTTCCAGAATGTTCATCACCCCAAAGATAACTCATTACCCATTAGCAGACTCTCCCTTTTTCCCCTCCTTCCAACCCCTGGTAACCACCATTCTGTTTTCTGTCGCTATAAATATGATACCTCTCCTTATAGAAATGGAATCATAGAGTATTTGTCTGTTTGTAACTGTCTTATTTCCTTAGAATAATAACCTGAAGGTTTATCCGTGTTATAGCATGTGACAGGATTTTCTTCTTTTTAAAGACAATAATATTCTGTTGTCTGGACAGATCCTATTTTCTTTATCCATTCATCTCCTGGTGGACATTTAATTTGCTTCTACATTTAGTTATTGTATGTGATGCTTCAGTGGACATGGATGTACAAAATATCTCTTTGTGATCCCATTTTCATTTTTTCTTAATTTTTGTTTTGAAATATAAACCCAGAAGTGGGATTACTGGATTGTATGGTAATTCTGTTTTTAATTTTTGAGGTACTTTCATACTGTTTTCCGTAGTGGGTGTACCAGTTTATAATCCCACCAAAAGTACACGAAGGTTCTAATTTCTCCACATTCTCACCAGTACTTGACATTTTCTATTCTTTTTTTTAAACTTTTTATTTTTTAATTTTAATTTTATCTTAATCTCTTTTAGAGAGGGAGAGTGAAGGGGTGGGGAGGCAGAGGGAGAGGGAGGATCTTGAGCAGCCTCCATGCCCAGCTTGGAACCCAATGAGGGGCTTCATCTCACAACCCTGAGATCATGACCTGAGCTGAAATCAAGAGTCGGACACTTAACCAACTGGGCCACCCAGGCACCAGCTCTATTCTTTTGACAAAACTGGCCAACCTAATAGATATGAAGTTTGATTTGTATTTTTCTGATGATTGGTGCTATTGAGTGTCTTTTCCTACACTTTCTGGCCATTTGTATATCTTTTTTGGAGAGATGTCTATTCGAATCCTTTGCTGATTTTTATATCAGATCACTTGATTTTTTGTTGCTGAGTTGTAGGGAGTTATTTTTATATTCTGAATATTAACCCTGACTAGATACGTGATTTGTAGGTATTGTCTCCCATTCCATAGATGTTTTTTGCACAATTTTTTAAAGTTTGCAATAGTCCCATTTGTCTCTTTTTGCCTTTGTTGCCTGTGTTTTTAGTGTCTTATCCGAGAAATCATTTTGAAGTCTAATGTCATGAAAATTTTCTCCTGTGTTTCTTCTAGGAGTTTTATAGTTTGGGGTCTTAGGTTTGGGTCTTTAATCCATTTTGAGTTAATTTTTTAAAAAAGATTTTATTTATTTATTTATGAAAGGGGAGAGAAAGACAGCACAAGCAGGGGGAGCAGCGGGGAGAGAGAGAACACAGGACCCAAGCCCTGGACCTTGAGATCATGACCTGAGCTGAAGGCAGACGCTTAACCAACTGAGCCACCCAGGTCCCTTGAGTTAATTTTTGTATATGATGTAAGACGAGGCTTCCACTTCATTCTTTTGCATGTGGATTTCTAGTTTTCATGCCATTTCTTGAAAAGACTGTCCTTTCCCTATTGTGGATATACATACTTTTAAAGCTAATTTCTGACTAAAATCAGTAAGTCATATTAATAGTTGAAGTGCTAAGATGAATTTATTGTGCAGATGTTTGAGTGACTTCTGTGTACTATGTGCTGCATAAGGCATGTTCCTTGGGAATCAAGATATCTAAATTCTGGAAACGATATTAGCCTGGGACAGGTCCGTAATTAGAATAGACATGCTTGTAGAATAGCTGTTTTATTGCAAAAATGGAAGCCTAGACCTTCTTTAGGGCTATTTAATGAGGGCAGAGGTGTGTTCTAAGGAACTGGGCTTATTGTCATCCTGCTGACATCAGTGTTTATGATACAAGAAATGCAGTATCGTAGCCTTTCTCTGCGCCGTCTGGTCAAGCAAATCTTGCTTATATCATGACTTGCATCAGCAATTGTGAAGGGCACTTGGACTTTTTGGAAATTTTTCTCAAAGATTTATGTGGGCCTATTGTGTGCCATATATTGAGAATACATAGGTGGATAAGATGACCTTACCTTTAGGCAGTCAAGGCCCAGGAAAGGAGACAGATGAGGCTCAAGTGAAGGATTGCAACTGAAGGAGGTGATAGGGGTTACACGAATGCCATGAGGGTAGCCAGAGTGATTTCTTTTGAAGTAAAAGAAAATCTAGAGTAAAGCATGTTTCAAGGAGGCATTGATTTACCTATTCAGGGTTTTTCCTTGATATTAATGGTCAACGTTGGGATTTCAGTGAGAATTTGAGTAATTATTTTCTGGTCTGATAATAATGGGAAATTCTTTACTGTCTTTCAGTCCTTAAATTTTATTATGCCTGTGTTAATCCAGTGAATGTTCTTTAGCGGTGTATCCAAAATTGACTCTGTGATTTGTGGGACCCAGTGCAAAATTGAAATGCTTATCCCCTTGTTAAGATTTTATTAAGAATTTCAAGATGGTGACAGCAGAATGTTCGACCCAGTGTGAAACCTTCTGAGCACAGAGTCCTGTGTGAGTGCAGATCGCACACCTGTGGAGCTGACCCGAGGATACCCTCTAGAGGTACTGGTGGCCAGGTCCTGTTAAAATCACCTCTTGCCCATACTGGTGTTCTTGGTCAGGGCTGTTGGGGTCCTTGGGTGTGCTTGTAATGAGTGCGGCTTCCTGGGGCTGGCTTCTCGGGTCTGCGTCGACTCTGGTACTTGCTACTCCATCCCCTGTCAGCATTCTAGCGTTTCCTGTTTTTAGGGGAACTTAACATAATCTCCCCTTGTGCCCAGCTTTTCGTGGTTGACGTGTGCTTCGGACCGCTTTTCATTTCCCTAACTGTTGCTTTTACTTTCTTTCCCCTTTGTTCCGGTCTCTCTCCTGCAGAGGGTGCCTAGCATATATGCTCCCCCAGTTATCCTTGCCTTGGCCCAGAGATAATGGCAGGGGGTGCTCGTAATCACTGCCAACATCTGTAGAGCACCAGCTGGTTGGGAGCCTTGCAGGATCATCTCCGTGCACTCCCCTATGGTGTCATTACTGTCTTGTTCCCCTTTGACAGCTGGGGAAATACAGGCTCTAGGAGCAGTAACTTGTTCCAAGTTGCAGAGCTAGAGGAGAGTGGGGCAGTGATTTGAATTGGGGTCTTTCTGACTTGAGAGTCCACTCCTCCTCACCACCACCACTGCTCTGGAACTGGCTTCCTTTCCCACACCCCTCCCTGGTCTCTGAGCACTCGTGCGCCGTAGTAACCCAACCTTGAGTTTTGGCTACTAAGCACATCTTCACGCAGAGGGGAATGAAACCAATCTCTCCTGTGTCTTAGCTCAGGTCTCTTCTCTCCGTCCACTTTCTAGCTTTTTGTAGCTTTTTTCTTTACCACCCCAGTCTCCCTTGTCAGGGAAGTTTCCCAAGGCTTGCTGGCTCCTGCCTGCTCACTCTTCCCAGCCTCGCCAGGCTCCTCAGATGAGCGGTCTTCCATCTGCCTCACCATCTGCCTGCTCTCGCCATAGCGTCAGGGTCCACGGTCCAGCCCTGTCCCTACCCCTCACCACTGCAGAGACCTAGAATGGCTCTTTTCATGCAGGGGAGCCCAGGCCTCTAGAGATGCAGAAATCTGGAAGGGCATCCACCCCAAGACCCTCTTTTTTTCACTTGTAACTGGGGCCCTGCGAGAGAAGTGATTTGTCAGACCTGGGTTACCCAGCTAGCTCCTGGCGGAACTGAGCCGAGGACGCAAGTTTCCAGACTCTTTGGTCCCGTGCCCATTTTCTGTTACTCATGACGTTAACCAGCCTTCCCTTGATTTTCTTCACACTCTCTTTCTTTTTCTTTCAGGGTCTCATTCCTTTCAGTGCTGTATTTCCCTAGCCCAGTGCCTGGCACATAGCAGAGGCTTAATAAACACATGCTGAATGAAGGGATTCTGCCCTCTTGGTCCTTCCCTGGTTCTACCCTGCCTGTCTGGATCTGCCTGTTTATCCTTCCGGCTCTACCTGCCCAGCCACGGTCCCTGCCCTTCGCTAGTTCCTTACACCCCATCCCTGGATGGACTCACGACTGCCCCAAGGTGTAGGATTCCCAAACCTTCAGGGTCTGGCTTCAAAAGCATCTTTCCAGGCGTTTCTCTGATACTTGTTTTTAGCACTCTTAAGATCTCTCCTCCTCCTAAGTATCTCATTCCTACACGTAATATTACTATTTACCCTCTTTTCATTTCCATTGTCCTCATCAACACCCTAATGAAGGTGTCTGATTATCTGTCTTGTTTCCCTGCTTTCACTCAGTCTACTCTTTTCTGACCAGTGTAGCCCGAGTTCCCCTTCCTGAGAACATTGCCTCGTATGTTATGTGTCATTGCCATCTCTGGGGGCCTGCAATGACCTTGCCGCGCTCCCACAGCACCGTGCAGGCCCACGCCTTCTCTGTTCACCTCTCTGGCCCTCTCCTAGGGAGTTAGTTCCCCCCCAGCCAAATGATTTTACTCCCGAGGGTGCCTGGCACGTCCTGTGAGTTTTTGCTTGCCCACCTTTTATGTGTTCATGTTACCAGCAGCCTCCTACCACGGCTGTGGAACCTTGTTACTCAGAGCGTGTTCCATGGACCAGTGGCTTTGACATTGCCTGGGAGCTCTTTGGGGATGTAGAATCTCAGGCCCAATTCCAAACCTACTGAATCAGAATCTGCATTTTGACATTATCCCTACCTTATTTGCCTGCACATTAAAATTGAGAAGCACCTTTCTTGACCAAGATGATCAGGCTTGACTAAGCATTCACATCATTGGAAGACTTCTTAGATGATACCGATACCTGGGCCCCACCTCAAGAAATTTGGATCAGATGAATCCAGGATGGCCCCGAGAGTAGTGT
>PITA01016279.1:0-37809 GCA_004023965.1 Spilogale gracilis
CTATTGTGGCCACTGCTGCTATAAGCACTCAGGTGCATGTGCCCCTTTGGATCACTACATTTGTATCTTTGGGATAAAGCCCAGTAGTGCAATTGCTGGGTTGTAGGGTAGCTCTACTTTCAACTTTTTGAGGAATCTCCATTATGTTTTCCAGAGTGGCTGCACCAGCTTTCATTCCTACCAACAGTGTAGGAGGGTCCCCTTTTCCTGCATCCTCGCCAATATCTGTTGTTTCCCAACTTGTTCATTTTACCCATTCTGACTGGTGTGAGGTGGTATCTCACTGTGGGTTTGATTTGCATTTCCCTGATTCAGCCATTATTTCTTTAAATATTTTCTGTACCCCTCCTTCTTTGCAGGGGTCCAATTATACATTTGTTAAAGATATGGTCCTATCTGAGACAATATGGAGACACTTCATGTTTTCAACCTTTTTATTCTCTGTACTTCATTTTGGGTCTTTTCTTTCTTTCTTTTTGTAAAGATTTTATTTATTTATTTGACAGAGAGAGATCACAAGTAGGCAGAGAGGAAGAGAGAGGAAGGCAGAGAGAGCGGAGGAAACAGGCTCCCTGTTGAGCAGAGAGTCTAATGCAGGCCTCAATCCTAGGCCTCTGAGATCATGACCTGAGCTGAAGCCAGAGTCTTTAACCCACTGAGCCACCCAGGTGCCCCATTTTGGGTCATTTCTATTGTTATGTGTTTTACTTCTGCACTTATTTATTGTTAATCTCATCTGATACATTTTTTTTCTATATAAGATTTTCTTTCCTTTTAAAAAGGATTTTTTATTTTTATTGAGGTATACATGATAAATAAAATTATAAATACTTAGGCTATACAATATGGCTTAAGATGTACAATGTGATGATTCAATATATGTATGTATACACTGTGAAATAATTAGCACAGCAAATTAATTAACATATCTATCACTTCACATAGTTAACTTTTTTGTATATGGTGAGACACTTAAGGTCTACACTCAGCAAATTTCAAGGATATAATACAGAACTGTTAACTAAAATCACCCTGCTGTACATTTAGAGCCTCAGAATTTATTTATCTTTTAACTGAAAGTTTGTACTGTTCACATGTCTGGTAATTTTTTTTGGATGCCAGACATTGTTGATCCTATCTTGTTGGATACTGGATTTCACTGTATTCTTTGAAAAAAGAGTATCAGGCTTAATTTTTCCTGGCATGCAGTTACATTTCTTGGTATTAGTTAGATCTTTTTCAAGTTTGATATTAAGCTTCATTAGAGTAGGTCCAAAGCAGCTTTTGGGTTAATTTAGGCAATGCCATCTGATGATTTTTGGAACTTTTGCCCTTGCATTACAGCTTGGAAATTGCCTTGAAGGCTCATCACATTTGTTTCTCTTCTCACAGAGATCATGGTTCTGTGGTGCCTTTGGTCCAATGACTAAAACATTGTTTCATATATTTTGTCTGATTTTATGATTTTATTGAGGTGAGATGGTAAATATAATTTCTGCCTGAAAATGAATGTCCTATATCATTATTTTAATTAAAAAATACCTTCCAGTAAGGATTATATCGACATGTTTTATAGCATCAAATATATCTAAAAAAATTATGATAAAAGACATTATTCCCCTGTCCCATGCCATCCCACCTCAGTCCCACTATGTAGAAATAACCTCTTCTTTAATTAATCAGCTTTTTTTGATAGCTTAACCCATATTTCTAAGTAATATGCCTCTACTGCTATTTTCCATTATTTCTGATGTTATCTCTTCACTTTCTGTTATCGTAGGAAAGGCTTTAGCTTTTTTATACTACTTCTCAATTTTTCATCTTCCATCTTCCCAATAAAATTGTATCACAATTTTTATATAATAAGTAATCAGTGTTGTACCATTATGACTAAGCAAATATTGATTATTCCAGAGCCTGATGTCCTACTGATTCCATTTTATTTCTACATCAGTTTTTAAATTGTTCTTCAAATTTATAAGTGTTTAATTTTAAAATATGTGCAATTTTGCTATCTGTATCTTTTTAATCTTTTCCAAATGCTGTAGTTTTAAAGACATTATATCAAATCCCCTCTGTTTTCGTTAGAAGTGACCCTCCTGGGGTCTTCTGTGATTCTGGGAAGTTACACATTTGTTACCCTCGGGTCTCCCAACTCCTTTTCTCCATGTGTATCTGTTGTTTCCTGTTTTCTATGTCATCCTTCTTGATTAGAGTATATCCTTAAGTATCTTCATAATAAATGGAGAGAATTTGGGATAATGAAATACCTGAAATAACTTTGTTTCACTGTTAAATTTGGTGGCTAGTTTGATTGTGTGCAAAATTTTAAGTTAAAAAAAGTTCCCAGTAGAAATTTGAAGGCCTTGGTCCATGTTCTTCCGTCATTCAGTGTTGTTAAAGAAATGTCTAAAGCCACTATAATTCTGATTTCTTCTATGTGATTTTTCTTCCATTTTAAAATATCTTATAATTTTTTCTTTATTCTCCGATCCCCGAAACTTCATATTCATGAACATTTAATGTGACTTTTTAAAATTTATTGTGCTAGATACCCTGTGGGTTCTTTTAACCTAGAGACATGTCTTTGAGAATGTAATAATACCCTTCTATTCCCTCCCCCTAATTTTCTCTGTTTTCTCTAGATCTCCTATAATTTTTATGATAGAGTTCTTGGATTTCTCTTCTATTAACTTTTTTCTTCTCATTGGTCATCTGTCTCTGCCCCCCCCCCATTTTTTTGGCTTTATTTCCAAGCATTCTCTTCAAGTTTTTAATTTTGGCAATCATATATGCTAAGTTACATGAACTCTTTCTTAGTCTCTGAGTGTTTTCTGTTTGCTGCTTAATAAATGTGGGGTGTTTTTTTTTTCATTTGTAACTGAGGATAATAATTTGGGGAAAGTGTTTTCTTCCATCTTGCTTTATCTCTGTTAGAGAAGGTGTTTTTTTGTGTGTTTGTTTTAATTTCTCACTTTCATGTTGGAGATTTTTCTCAATTATTTGGTGAGCCTTGGTTGTCTGTTTAAGATGTGAAAATGTGAGTGTGCGTGTTCAAGTAAGAATGTATATGGGAGTGGGGAGGTGGTACTTTTCAACCAATGGGCTTCACTTCAAGATACTTGGACAATAAGTTGATCATTTCACTGGTGCTCCACAAATTCTGGGATAAAGATTTCTGAAAACCACAAGAAAAGAGCCCACGTATAAGCATTCTGCCTGTAGGGGTCTCTATGATGGGAACAAAAGAGGACTTGGTCCTATCACTTCATTTTACAGACTTTCAATTTATCTCTTTGACATTACTCCTGCCCTCCTGCTCTGTGGTGTCTCTGAATTCTGAGTTTCTCCTATTAATTTTGCTAGAGAAGAAAATTCAGCTCCTCTGCCTAGGAAAGAAGTGAATAGGTTGGGTACCAGATACCTTGGTCCAGGTGTTCTAGCTTCATTGAGTTATTAACATTTCCAGGGTTTTAGGAACAGATTCCTTCTTTTTCGTGTCCTTCCTCTGGCTTCCGTTACACTGCTAAATCAGTAACTATTCCTTCAACTTTTGGTCTTCTAAAAATTTATTAAAATCTTATATTTTTTCTAATGTCTCCTTTCCCATGCCTTATGTGGTTTTTAAGAACTATTCTTTTCATCATATTAGTAGGAGCACAGAATGAAGAAGAAATAAACACATGGTAGCAAACTACCATCTCTAACCAGAATTCTAGATGATATAATTTTTATTGATAATGCTATAATGAGCACTTCTTTGTGCCTGTAGCATTTTTTTCTCCTTTTGCATTTATGGATTAGTATAGGATCAAAAGCACGAGAAATTAGAATTAAATAATTAGAGGGATGATTTATCCCATATTTCTGAAGCTAAGAAGAGCTGTAGAGAGAAGTTGAGACTGATGGGAAGGGAGATGAAGAGCTTTGTGTCATGTGTTTTCATCTTTTTAAAAATGAGTTTATTTGTAATGTGATAGGACTGTGAATGTCTTGGACTTGGGGGAAGTCTAGAGCGCTTTTATTTGGAAGGAAGGAGCTATACTAAGTAACATCTACTACCTTAGTTATTGCCTGAGGAGGGCCCTGTTGGCAGCGTGGAAGACTTAACTCCCCAAGGAAATGAAATACCGGTTGGGAAACCCAAGGCATTATCTCCGAGAGCCAGATGTCTTCCAGGGATTGGGCTTGAGTATGCCCAAGGCTCCTACTTTCCCAAATCTCTGCCCCAATGGACCATGAGTTTGTGGAGAATGAAGAGGGAGCCTGCAAACATTACCCAGCAGGTAGGAGCTATTCCACAAGTACTCCATGTCTGGGATGGCACCAGCTGCCTGCACAAGGCTTCCACCAAATGAAAGACCCCTCTCTTTATTTGGTTAACCCTTAGCTCTTGGCCTAACCTCATTGAACTGGACTTGTAGCAGAAAGCTTTTTCCCATTGTCAGCAGTAGCTGTTTTCTCAGTGCCTGAGATCAAGCCAGCAACAGGTGGCCCTGGGCTCCCAGAATAGAATAGGAACTGAATGACTTGTCTCATTTCACCCTAGTTTCTCCTTGGACTATGAACTCTTCCAAATGTTTATTTCCCCCACAAGGCCTCATATGGTAATGCAAGCACAGTACAGCCACTAAGAAAAGGCCTATTAACTAAAATTTATTCTAAAGAGGAGGGTGGTAAATGACAGCTCCTCTAATTCACATAGTTTTACAGTTTTCACAGCCCTTTCCTTGGCATTGGCTCACCTGATCCTCACCACAGTCCTGTGAAGTTGTTAGGGTGGTGAATAGTGTTTTTCTTCCATAGATGAGGAAACTGAGTCTTAGGTTAGTTCACAGTTTGACCAAGGTCAGACACCTAACCTATGTCAACAGCAGGACTCTGTCCCAGACTCTGACTTTAAAGCCAGAACTATTTCTAACGTGTGATTGGAAAAATAATAGCAACATTGAATGTGCACATCACCAAGAAATGTCTATGATAAGAAATATCCATGAACTGATATTATGTTATAGCCAGACACTCGAGTCTGCTTTCAAAGGTTTTTATAATCTGGGTCTATCATTGGATTGATTGATGATTTCCAAATTTTTATCACACCAATTAGTACATTAATTCATTCATTCACTTTTAAAAATATGCCTTGGTTACTTACTTTTGTGTTTAGTAATATTTGGTAGCCAGAGAAAAATACTGACCCTAGCCCATGATATCCAGTAGTTTAGCATAAAGTATAGGATGTAATAGGCAGTATATAAATTTCCTATTGCTACTATAACAAATTACCACCTGTATAGTGGCTTGAAAAAACCCCAGTTTCTTTTTAATCTTACAGCTCTGGAGGTCAGAATTTTGAGATGAGTTTCACAGGGCTAAAGCCAAGGTGTTGGCAAGGCTGTGTTCCTTCTGGAGGCTCTAGGGAAGAATCCATTTCCTTCCTTTTCCCAGCTCCTACGGCCTTCTGCATTTCTGGGCTCATGGTCCTGTTCATCTTCAAACCTAGCCATGGCTGGTTGAGGCATTCTAACAATGCCATCTCTCAAGTTCTGTCTCTTCTGCCTCCTCCTTCCTTATTTAAGGGAACTTGTGACTATTTTGGACACACCTGGATAACCAAGGATAGTTAAGGTCAGCTAATTAACCACCTTAATTCCATCTACAACTTTCATTCTCCCTTTCATGTAATGTAACATATTCACAGGTTCTGGAGGTTCAGATATAGATATCTTTAGGGATCTACTACAGATAGTAAGAGATCTTACACTGGAAAAACAACAATGTTGTAATTCCAGGCATCATATGTTCAAGACTCAAATGAGTTTTGTAGGCCATAAATGCAGAGAGCAGGAAGGAGAGCCCTCCTCTGGGCTGGAGTGATCAAGGAACTCTTCATATTAAGATAGAAAGCAAATAAGCAACGGCTCAGGGGTAAGGATGAATATAGGAAGCTACAAGAGAGCAGCAGAGGTAGGATAAAGACAGAGATTTGAGTGTATGAATCTGGTGCTTGTATATCCGTGGACCTCATTTGATTATTGCTGGCTTTGTCATTCTCTATTTATGGAAAGGAAAGGTGAGGTCCAGGGAGTTTGAATAGCTCGTGAAAATGTTAGTTGCCAAAACTCCTGGCAAAATGGAAAGGGTTTTTTTCATGGTTCTGGGGAGAGGAAGAGGCTCCAACTTTTGCCACTGCCCATGAATGTTCTCCATAAATCAAAATCTCTGAATTATTCCCAGAAAAAAAAAATCCCTAAAATTGGCTTTTCCTGTCTTTGCTCCTGATCATCTTCTCATAGAAGGTGGATTTTTCCACAGCTCCATGCCTCTTTTCAGTTGGAAGTGGTGGTGGTGAGTGGTTCTGGAGCACAGGTTGAGGTAAGGAAAATGGAGCTCTTGAAACGTTTTGGGGAAGTCTTTTTGCTCCAGTATTAGATTACCATTTAGGTCACATTGGGTCACCAGCTCTGAGCCTTTGCCTAAAGCTTTAGCTCCATTCTTAGCTGCTTGTTTGGGAAATACAAGGCAGCACAGTGCAGAGAAAAAGCACAGTGAGGAGAGGCAAAAAAGATCTTTCTAGCTCTGTTTTGCTAGCTGACCCCAGAACTGTAGGCAAGTCCCCTTTCCTAGTTTTAGTTTCTCACCTGTCAAATGGCTTTATTTAGCACGGTCAGTTTTTGAGCTCTGAGAGTCTGTATTCATAATTGTAGGACCCAACATAAGTGGAGGTCAAAATTGGACCTAGGTCCACTACTCATAAGTTCATCTCCCCATTTCCCTGACTTTATGATTTACTTTCATATGTGCTTTAGGTATTTTCCTCATCTTGATTTGGCAACCCTTTCTTTGGAGATGTCCTAAAATATGTGTCATTGATGTCATTCATTCATTAATCCCTCCATTCATCATCCAACAATTAAGGGCCCATTTTTGCAAGGGGAACAATTTCACTTTCCAAAGCCTTCTTGTTAGGTAGGAAGGAAGCACAATCCAGGCTTATTGAATCATGGATATCAGAGAATGTCTGAGTTGGAAGAACATTCAGAAACCATTGTGTTCAAGAAGTTTCTTTTTACAAACAGGGAAGAAAAGGCCCAAAGAAATGAAATGATTTGCCCAAGGTCATATGGCTAGCAAATGTCAGAACTGGGAATAAGAATCAATTTTCCAGTCTTCCAGCCCAGTTCTTTGCCTTCTACCTCCATTATCTACCACATTCTGTTAACTGATTTGAAAACAAAGCTGTAATGAGCCCTAAATTATATTTTCCTTGAGCCCAAAGAATTTTTAATTGGGGAAGGATGTGCCCAAATTTGTGATGAGAAACAATTAACATAGCCTCAGGGGAATTACTGGACCAAGACCCATTGTTTCAGCAAAGGCATTGTGTAATGGGAGAAAAAAAAAGATGAGGAGGGAGAGAATGCTGTTCTTCTTTGTTCTTGAAATCTTTTGTCTCCCTATTAAGCTGTGTTTGTTTGCCAAACATGAGCCTAGTAAGTTGCTTAGACCAAGCAATTCTGACTTGGTAGCTGATATCTCAGCTATATTTCATTGCCAACCGTTGTGAATTGACCTCCACTGAGTTCTGTCTGTAAAAGGAGGTCTTGGGTACAATGACTCCATCCTTTTTATGATCCAGTTGGGACAGGTAGGCATCTGCTTTATTTGTCTTCAAACCAGGCCACCTGACTCACACTATATGGAGCCAATGAAGGTCAGAGACCTGTCACAACTGCAAACAGGGTAATTGCCTTTGACTTCTTCATTCATTTCTTCTCTGGTGTTTTATTCTCTGTTCTATTCAGGATTCTACCAGATGGCCCAATTTTTAGTTTCCTGTTTTTAGCCCCATTAAGTCAACCAGATTTATTTGGTTCAACTTTTTGTTCTTCCTGGGTCATGGATTACACTCAACCTCTGATATTTTCCCACTTCTGGCCACCTTGGATTAATGTCCAATCTAGTTTTTATTGGATTTGGTTCCCAGAAACCCTTTATCCATACTTGAGCAATTCCTCCATCTGGCTCATCCCTATAGGCTTGCTTAGTCCGCTATAAGGGGTAACTTGACATCCAGGCCACTGTGCTTATTCCCAGGACCCACTTATTTCTTTCTAGCTAACTACCTGGATCTGCCACTTGTATGTCACCTTCTCATTTCACTGCCTTTAATGCTTTTCTTTCAGAATCTGCTTTGGTCATCTTCCTCACCTTGTTTTGGCAACCCCTTTAGCACTATTAGTTTATCCACCATAGCTCTTCACCAGCTCTGGGCTCTGCTCTGGCATTATTGGTATATTAGGTAAGAGACTATCCCTCTAGCCCTTTATACAATTCTTACTAGGGTGAAATCACATCTCCTTCATTCTCAACACTGGCCCTGCTGCCAAGGAAGAGATATATAGAAATGACTAGTGATTTTCCCCTGATACTTTTAGCTGAATGCTTTGAATCTCTTGCATATTTGGAACTTGAAAATAACCACAGATCCCTAGGTTAAAAAAAGCTTAAGGATCAAGTCTAAAATTTCTCAAATTGTAGTTCTGTGACTACTTGCACCAGTCACTATATTAAAAATATGGATTCCAAGTCATCACCCCAGACCAACTAAATTGAGGGAAATTGTTAGATTGGTGACTAAGCACAACAAAATTTGGTAACTGATTTTATCTCCTGGATTCCAGTTGGTATCTTACTTAAGCCATCCATAGCCATCAAAGGACACCTTTAGTTTAAGTGAGTCTTGAAAAAGGGAGAGTACAGAAGTCACCAGACTATCAAAGAACATTGATATTACATGTATCCACTATTTTCAAAGGAACCATCAATAAGTTTACCTTCTTTACATAGAACTCTGACCAGCCATAGTGGGGGATACTAGTTGACTAAAACACTCAGACTAGCCATAACTCTAAAGTGAGGACACAAATTTTCCCTTGTGTCTCTTAGAAAAGAGACAGTGTGTGGACAGCTTGCAACCAAGTTTCACCTTGTCAGAGTGAAGCTGTCAACTTTGGCTGGTAAATTTGTTTTGATGACTATGATAAGTGAAAGTATGTGTGATAAGAAAAAGTGGGTCACAGTTTTGAGATCCAAAAATTGACAAAATTTTATGTGAAAGTAAAACTCTATGGGAGGTACCTATCGAATTAAGAGAAGCTTATGAAAATGAAGTAAAGGGGCACCTGGGTGGCTCAGTTGGTTAAGCGACTGTTTCCAGCTCAGGTCATGATCCTGGAGACCCAGGATCGAGCCCCACATTGGGCTTCCGCCGAGCTTCTCCCTCTCTCAGTCCCTCTGCTTGTGTTCCCTCTCTAGCTGTGTTTTTCTCTGTCAAATAAATAAATCAAATCTTAAAAAAAAAGAAAATGAAGTAAAAATATATACAGAGGGTAGGGAAGAAAGCTGGATTATTGGAATAATTTGTATAGCATCATAAATATTTGTAGGAAGGGTCCTCAGAAATCAAATAGACTAATGGTTTTCAAGTTTTTTTTTAGCACTTGGACTCAATTGTCAAACAAAATCTTATGCAGAAATCTAATATATAAAACAGATAAGTAAAGAGGTGCTCTGGTTAATGCATGAGTATGTGCATTAGTCAGAATAAGCTGTTATGGGCAGTAAAAAATAGCCCCCAAATAATTTCAGCTGTTACAACAAAAGATTTTCTTTTTCATGTTAAATATCTGTCATAGGTGGACTTGGGCTCAGTACACAATTTCATTCCAGAACCCAAGTGGATAAAACAGCACCATTTTGAATATTGCTAGTTTTTCCATGGTGGAAGAACCAACTCTGAAGAATATTGCATTGGTAATTAAATGTCTGACTTGAAAGTGACACACAGCACTTCTACTCAGATCCCATGGGCCAAAACCAGTCACACAGCCCTACCAATGACCAAAATGCCAAGAAGTACAATCCCACTATGTGCCCAGGAGGTATTTCCTAGTGAAAATGTTTGGTAGACACCTCCATTGTCTATCACAGTGAGCAAGTGTGTGTGTGTGTGTGTGTGCCCTCCCTCACACCCAGTGTTCTCCCTACGTACCTCCAAGGAGTTCCTAGACTCCTTGAAAACTATTTGAGTCTGCTCCCCTATTTTTTATGTGCAAATGAGGTCAAGTTGCTTAGTTAAGTTCAAATAATATCAAAACCTGGCCCAGAGTGGAGCTCTTTTGGCTCTTCTCTCATTTAGTTCAGAACATGGTGTGTTTGTGTTTGTGTGTGTGTGTGTGTGTGTGTGTGTGTGTGTGTGAGAGAGAGAGAGAGAGAGAGAGAGAGAGAGAGAGAGAGAAAGAAAGAGAGAGAGAGAGGAGAGTGGTGACTCAAGAGTTAAATATAAAAACTCATTCTGGAAGAAAATGTGAACTTGAGGAAACTTTCCGTGAAGGCTTGCCATGCATTCCAAGTGACAAATAGATGCAGTAAAGACATTATATTTGCTCTGATTACCCAGGGGATGCTGGGCAATATAAAGAGTTTTTGAAGAGAACAGCAACTGATGATGAAACGTGGTATTTCTAATGTGGTGAGGAAGCCAGGCAGAAATCACCAACTTTGCTGAGACCTGGGAGAAATACTCATGTTAAGACCACAAGCGAGGAAGGCATCAGTTGATTTCATTCAAGTCAAGGGCATTTCACTGGGAACATTTATCCCATGGGATGAAGCAGTTCCATTGGGTTCAGCAGACATTAGCAATCACATCCTTTGTTTAAAGCACAGGGTTCAGTGCCAGGGATCCCATGACAAATAACACACGGTCACAAGAAGAGGTGGTGAGATGTGTACTTCAAGGTTTGGAAGCCTTGGAAGATACAGGACTCTCAGATAATTAATATGTGTGTGTGTGGGGGGGATTCTGGGGGTGGGGAAGGAAAAGTGCATGGAGAATGGCTCCCAAGTTTCCCTTTTCTCATGTTTCTCATTGTGCATTTGGGGCAGGACAATTCCTTGGCCAGGTTGCTCCCATATACAGCAGGACATGTAGCACTGCTAAACTCAGTGCTGCATCCTTCTTCATTGTTGCCCTGCCCCTAACCTACATACTCCACTTCCATATGTCCCTGGAGGGGCTATTTCTCCTCCTTCCTGCCCTTCTCCCTACAGAACTACTAACTCTTTACCCTCACCTTCCACACTGCGGCCAGCATAATCTCCCTCTTCTTCCTAAAAAACACATATCATCTCATCCTCCCTCTACCTAACTCCTTCTTTGCTTTGGTGGGTGTCATATGAGGTTGTCCTTGTGTCTCCTTCTCCACTTTCTCCCTGGCCCTTCGTTTTCTCCCTCCTGTGCTCCAAATACACAAAAACTGGTTGCAGTTCTCTTAGAAAGAGAGCCTAATGCTCTTTCCTACTGCCGTGCTTTTGCTTATGTTTTTCTCTTTGTCTGGATGGTCTCCCTTGTCCACCTGGTGAAATCGTGCTCCCACTGATTCGATCACTCTTCCTTATGATCCCTACCCAGTACCCAACTTTGATTTGTCTTGTTCATACTGCTTGCAGTTATTTCTTTTTTACTTAGAGCAAACTGTATAGTATAGTGCTAATAACTCAGCTTCTAGATAGATTATACGAATGTGCCCTGATTCAGTATTTAGCACCTGTAAATTGGACTCTGAATCTCAGTTTCTCCTGTAAAATGAGAATAGTAATAATAGATTATTATAGTAATAATCCTGCATAGATTTATTCTGAGGATTAAGACAATGTGAGTACCAGCTAACTATAGATGCTAATTATTACATAGTTATGATTATGAATATCATTTTTATATTTCTTCTACCACACTATGAACTCCTTGACGGTAGACATCTTATTTAATGCAACCTTGTATTCTCAGTTCTTTGCATAGTGCCAGGAAAATGAGAGATCCCCCACATATTTCTGAATGAATTAACTTAATCAGGTAAGTATTAAATTGTGCTCAGTGAGTAATAGGCAGAAACATGTCATGTATGTCTTAAGATTTCAACTAACATTTTTGAAAAAGAAAGACACTTTTTCCCCCTTGAAATGTGTACTTCATTCATTTGGAAACATCACTGATGTGAACATGCTAATTTCTGGGTTGTGGCAGAGCAGATGACCATACATCCTCTCACACCAGAGAGGAGTGTGGGAACGTGGCTTTACAGTCACCCCGGTGGTTCACATCCAGGCTCTGCTACTTTCTAGTTACAGAACTTGAACTGGTTCCCTAAGATTTGTAGAGTGATTGTAAATCTATTAATCTTGCTGTATTATTTAGATTAGTTTGTTTTACTCCATAGCTTACCATATTTCTGGTACTTATTTGGAGGCTCATGAAATGTTAGTTATTTCAGCTTGACTTGCCGCGTGAATTTTTTCTTAGTAAGCTTATGAGTACCTTGGAGGTGGTGAGTCAAGATCTGTGCATCAGGAATCTGTGGTTGGCAAGGACAGGTATTCACTGAAGCTCATCAGGATCCTATAAGTTTGTTCTCTCTCACTGTTCTGCTTTCCCTAAGCATTTCTCCTTCATTCCTCTCTGTTCAACTGGCCTCTCTGTGTACCCCTCTATTGTATGAGACCCATCATGGCTGCCATTAAGATGGTGGTTTCATCCCCTGATTGCACCATTATATTCCTTGACTCCTCACTACTAACAGACTTAGGTTTTTGTGTCTCAAGCACAAATTCCTAGGGGAGGAAATGTGACTGGACGAACCTCTGGCTAAGAGGTGCCCCCTCTCCTGTTCAGTTAGCTCTGCCAGAAGTGGGGCTGAGGTTGGTGGAAGAGGCACGGTGGCCGAACGTGCCTGCCAAGGTGGAGGGTTTTTCCAGGAAGAGAATGTGCGGACTTCTCGTACAGTGTCCTGTCCTTTAGGGCTCTGTAGTCTTTCTGTGTTCAGTAAAAGGGAGAGGAACAGGAGGGAAAGATGAAATTTTGTGACAGAGCCAAAGTGCCATATCAACTAATTTTATTTTTTTCTTCTGGCTATTGCACACGCTGTCTTCCTTATTTGTCATTTGTTTTGATATTGCTTTTGTTGTCTTTAATCTTTTCTGAGGTGCCACCAGGAATGTCAGCTTAGTTTTGATGGGATCCAAGGAAGTCCTATCACTTACCTCATCCTGTAGATGCCTTAATTCTATTCTCAGGTCAAACCCTTAAAGGCGGTCGTTAAAATAAACCCTCAGGCTGGAGCTTAATTGATCAAGTAATTATGAAGAAAATGAAATTATAGATTTCAGCAACATCTAAGGCAATGGGTTGTCTCCTTCCCTTCCAAGACCCCCAATAGTAGATTCCCTACACATTACTTCCCCCAGTACTGAACATGTAAATTATACCCTAATGTGTTTGATGGCCTTAAACCTACAGCCATGACCTATAGCCTCACACACCATCAGATTAAGAGGATGTGGTGGGAACAGGGTCTCCAACTGAGAGCCAGGGAGGCCTGGGGTTAACACGAAGGTGAGCTCCTCTATGCCAGGGACAGGAGCATCAAGAAGGAAGGGAGCTCATGCTGGGCTACAAGATTATTAGACTCAAAGACCTAGGACTGGCTTATAGTAGTCCTTTGAGCAGTATGAAAAAACTCTACCTTAAAAACCCAGTCCTAAAGGTAAGCACTGTATAATGTTTCTTGTCTGCTTGTTTTCTCGGACATCCCTGATCAGGGAAGATTGAGGGTTTCTCTTTCTTGAAAATCCTCACGTTTAGGGTTGACTGGAATCAGATCTTGCTGTGCCCATCAGCTGCCAAGACGCTTGGAAGGTTCCAGGAGAGCCCTACCTCTGAATCAGAAACCCTCTGCCATTGTCTATGCACAGATCCTTTGTAGTGGAGACAGAAATCTTTCTTCTCCATAAACAACAGAGCAGTACTCTTGTTGGACCCTTCCCTCTGCTGAGAATTTTGAGTAGCACTTTATCAAACCTGAGTATGCTGTCTTCCTTTAATGTCTGGCAGAGCATGAATTGTAAACACGTCATTAGACTTAAAGGCTGCCCCGAGATGCTAGCTGAAGGAGAACAGGCCCTGAAGAAAAGAGGAGTTTGGCTGAAAATGAGCTGCTGAATAATTTATCATGAATTGAAAAGTCAATACCTTAAGTGAGGCATGGTGAAGCTCGGGAACTTGGAGGTAAACACTGCGAAGATGTAACTTTTGAGAGAATATTACTAAAAGGAATGTCTCTTTGGCAGAGGCAGGGGATAGAGAGCCCACCACCAAGGGCTGGGGTAGGGAGGGGGCAACAAAAGAAGAAGTTAGAGCAGAGCTTGCCTTCAAGGCCACTGCCTCTTAACTGGAGGAGAGGTTAGACCTGAAAGGAGTTGGGGAATGGTAGAGAACAAACCAGAATGCGAGGGAGGAGTTCCAAGAAGACATGAACATTGAGCCCAGGAAAGCTTCCTGGAGGTGGGAGGACCCAGGCCTGGAAGGGAGGATTGGACGAAGGGAGGGAAGGGAAAGGTAACTTCATCAGAGAAACCAGGAAGGCGCAGCAGAGAGAAGCTGAGGCGCGGGGTGCAGGGCCGACTGAGGAACGCCCCTGGAAGAACGGAAGTGCACTCGAGTTTGGCATGGGAACCCCTGCAGATTCTTCAGCAGGACGTTGACATTCATTGATTTGTGCTGCAAATAATCTGCATATAATTGAGTATGTGTTCCAGAGACTTGGCTATTCATGCCATGGTGAGCACAAGACAGGCATGATTCCTGACCTCACAGAAGTTACATTCTGGTAAGATCATCAACAAACTGTAAACACATTCTTTACCCACCGTCTCAATCCTTATTGTGAGGTTAAGAGGTAGGAGAACAAATTATCTCCATTTTACAGATGAAGAAACCAAGGCTTAAGGAGGTTAAGTAATTTGCCTGAGACAACCCAGCCACTAAACGGTGGAGCTACAAATCTATAATGTGATGACATAGTATAATTTTGATTAAATGTTAGATGGGGCCACGGGCCAGTGTTGAACACACGATTTTGTTCACGGCGTCAGGGAGGCTTTCTGGAAGACAGAGCAAAGAGACTTCTGCAAGATGAGCTGGGTGGTGTGAGATTGAATGGCCCTTTGGTGAAGGGGGAAGGTGGAAGGGGCCAGATCTGGCAAGGTTCTAAAAGACTGTCAGGGAGGCGGGACTTTTTCCTGAGGGCAGTGAGAAGCCACTGAAGGGTTCCAAGAGGGGAGGGATGGAGAGTGTGTGTGTATGTGTGACAGAATCAATTTTGCATTTTTAGGAGATCACTCTGGCTGCTTTGCAGGGAATTGATTGGTGGGGCCAGGAGTGCAAGCTGCTGGAACAGTGAGGATGTTGAGAAACAGGAAATAAGTGAACCAATAAATGTGTCAAACCCTTGAATGGTTTATTCATAGGAGAGTCCCTCAGTCCCATGCTCAAAGCCTTTTTTCCCCCCACTTACATCCAATTCTAATAACTCAGCTGTTTGTTTTCCCAATCTGTAGCAGATGAATAATAAGAAAAAATTTGAGAATGCAGTGGGAAGGAAGCACTGGCTACCGTGAAAGGTGGCGGCTTGATTCTAAGGAAGACACACATTAAAAATACTAAAATCTAAATTGCTCAGTAGGTTGGGATTATTCAGTAGAAAGGCAGATAGCCCTACCCCAACCACACCCTCTAATTTCAACCTTATATTTGATAAGTTAGCAATTACATAGAGTCAACAACAAAATGTGATTATGAACTTCTCTTTAAAATGTCAGGGGGAAAAAGGAATGCTTTTACATTCCCAGTAGCATTTGTGACTTATTGAGTTGCTGCTGGACTGATCCCAAGATGGCCTGGAAGCCTGGAGCTCATGTCTGTGTTCCGGTCCCCAAGGCCAGCTCTGGGTCTCCCCCTTTCTCATGGTGGCCTTCCTAAGGTCGCTAGAGCAGCAGGCCTGGGACTTGGTCAAGCCCCCTGGCCTTTCATCAGTGAGCCTGGCACAGGAGCTGAGGCAAGATGACAAAGCGGTCATGACGCCATAGTCCTCCTTCAGAAGCATGGCAGGAACATTTTCTAGACCAACAGACATAGCCTTTGAAGGACTTAGAAAGGTCACGGATGCTAGGGAACCTCCTCAGAGAAGCACAGGGTATAAATGGTCCCTCAGTGATTTCACCAGAATGGGCATGGCTCTAGTCCCTCACTGAGTCCCTCACTGTGCCTCTCACGGTCCCACCCCCGACTGGGTCCCTCACTGAATCTCTCACTGTGCCCCTCACTGCCCCCCTGACTGGGCCCCTTACTGAGTCCCTCACTGTGCTCCTCACCCGCCCCCTCCCACTGGGCCCCTCAGTGACTCCCTCACTACACTCCTCAGTGGGCCTCTCACTGGGCCGCTCACTAAGTCCTTTACTGGACCCTTCACTGTGCTGCTTACTGGGGCCCTCACTGAGTCCTTCACTGGCTCCTTCATTGCATCCTTACTGTCCCCCTCAATGGCCCTCTCACTGGATCCCCCATGGGCCCCTCATTCAACCACAATGGGCCTTGACCTTGATTAAGTGTGAGATGGATTGGTTCTTCTTGGGTCTGAGACTGATGCCCTCAAGGGCCCTTGTGCTCAGTTGGTTAGGCACCCTCTATCATCCCTGAGATGTGTATTTGACCTTTGGTTTTGCTTGAGTGAGAAATACTGCCGGGGACTGAGGTCGATGAAAACCTCCTGAACAATTTCTATTTCAGGAAACTTACTTTGTTGTTGTGTTAGTTTAATAAACAGACTGAAACTTCCATTAGAGTTGCCTGAGACATTTGGATTCCATTTGGGAAGCTCATTAGAAGAAAAAGCTTTGGTAACAGCAAGTTGGTTAGTTCTGAGAAGGTAGTTCAGACCTCAACTCTTTACTCAGTTTTGACATTTTGGCTGGGAACCATGGGCCATCAGAAGTAGGACAGTTAAAACTATGATGTCTCTTGCACAACTTTTGCTAGCTGGAGTTTTAGGCATATATTTTGTTGCTATGATAAATGTAATTTTTTCATTGTTTTCAAATTATTTTGGATTGTAGAAAAGCAATTGATTTTTGTTTATTGATCATATACCTAGCAAATTGTTCAAGTACCTTATTAATTATAATAAATTGGCATTTATCTGGAGTTCTCTCTCTCTAAAATCATTATTAGAGAATAATGACAGTTTTATTTCATCTTTTTGAAAGAAAAAAAGGAATACACGCTTGTATATTTTAGAAAGATTCTCATTCAAACGGACTGAAATAATGGAACAAAGAAATTGAATTTCAATTGTCTGGATATGTTTATATGTCAGATTTATTGTTCTCTGACACTACCAGATAATATATAATTTAAGTAAAAATATTATGTATTAATTTATTAAATATTTATGTAGTATAATGATAGGCTTTGAGCCTATTACTGTGAGTAAAACTCAGAGACCCATCTCTGCCCTCCTGGAGCCCATAGACTAAGGTGGTTTACCAGTTAATAGTGCAGGAGAGAGGTGAAGGCAATTTAGTTAAGGTCATGGAGAGACATGGAAGGATTTGTGATATAATTAGTACCTAAAACTAACACCAGGTGGTCATGGATTGGGCATGAGGAGCAAAGGGGAGGAAATTGTGAAAGATAACTTCTGGGCCTCTGGTTTGCACAAATGAATCAGGATTATCCTTCACCATGATGGGGAACACTGAAAGAGGACCAGATCCAGGAAGGCAGACAACAGGGGATGCTCATATGTCTGGTTTTGCCATTTTGATCTTGAGATGCTTTGGGGTCATAAGGAGGGAGGTTGGCAGGCAATTGGATATACTGGTCTGGAGCTTGGAGGAGAGATCTGGCTGGAATCACCTGTCGATAAGAGAGTAATTGATGATTTGGGTGTAGATGAAATTGACCTGGGCTGGAGAGAACAGTGGAAGAAGAGGATAGAGGCATGAATGGAATCTTGAAGAATTACAACATTTAATTGCCAGGTAACAAAGGATAGGTTGGCAATGGGTTGAGGCAAGAGAAAATGAAGGAGCGTGTGTTGTCCTTGATGGTAAGGGAATTGAATGTTTTAAGAAAGAAGGGAAAATTAACAATATCAAAATTTGCTGAAAGGTTTAGTAAGATGAGAACTGAGAAATTCCGTTGGATTTAACCACACTGTAATCACTGGAAACATTATTGAGAGTTATCTTGGAGATGATTATCATGTTGAAGAGTAAGTGGGAAGTGGGGTTTTTGATAATTTATTGGAAAATACATGAATCTGCACTGTTGCCTTTTGGTTTCAGAATGCAACATCACGAATAAGGATGTTATCTGTTAAGGCTTACAGAAATAAGCTACATGAATGAGCACAACTTTAAAATCCTGGGCCCACTCAATCACCAGTTGTTGGAGACCTTGCCATGAAATTAGGGTGGGATGACAAGGAGTTTGCCATGTCTGTCAAACTACATGGGGACATGGGATCTGTCAGCCACTCACCATGCTTGCAAATGTCTGATAAGGATAAAGGAGCCCAGGCACACTGGAGAACCATTACCAAATACCTAGACAACTATCTGGGTTTGTGTTCTGTCAGGAGTGTGATTATATTGCTATCTGTAAATACATTCTGTCACATCAGCCTATTCATTGGCACCTGCTGAGGCTATTTTATCTGGAATCATCATCCATCTGAGTACTTTGTACTTTTGTGCATCTGCATTTGTTTTGGAACTAAGTCTATAGAAGTTCTTTGATGACAAGCCCCACAGTGCTCTAAAGAGGGACTGTGGGCCTGCTGCAAATGCAAGCTGTCCCCATATCTGCTCTCTGGCTCTGTCATAGGAAGCAGATTGTTGACTGTCTCCCAGCTGCTTCTTGCCACTTGCAATTTGTGCTTTCCACAGAAATCACTCTGTTCTGAACAAGCCAGTCACCTCACTGTTGTGAGAAGGTTGTGTGTCTGTTGAATATTTTATTTACCATCCGGCTGGCAGCAAAGTGCAGAACCTACACAAGGGCCAATAATGGCCCAGACCACCATATACCAATCCTAAAAAGGTCGCTTGCTTCTCCTCATACTTGGCTGGCACCATCAATCCCTCACATGCACCCTGTGCTCTTATTTTGAGGCTTTGAGAATGAGGGCTCCGTGCTGTTCTTTCACCCCTACCACCCCACACCCACCCGCCCTCCTATATCAGGGTAGCCGCCAGGCATTTTCCTAAAGAAGATGGGCATTTCGCCATTTCCACCCCCTCTTCTTCCTGCCTTCCTGAAGCCCACACAAGACTTTCCAGGGTAGCACCTTCCACAGGTGTGAGGGAATCTGTGACTCTGCTTCTGCTATCAGTAGGAGCTTGATAAACATGACTCCCCTTCTTCATCTTCACCAGTCAGATTCTCTCTTTCAGAAAGGAGGAAGTTAGTGGCTCTTTCCTTTTGCTTGGAGAGGATTTCTCGTTAGGGGTTGAAAGTGCTTCTGTTTTCAGCAATCCTTTTTGTAGGTGCAAATACTTCCACTTACTTTTGAGACTTACTCAGCCAGTATTTCCTTCGTTGACTATAGATACTCCTTGATTCTATTTTTTTTTTAAGATTTATTTATTTGAGAGAGAGATACACAGGAGGGTTGTGGTATACAAGTTCTGGACTTGGAATTAGAAACCTTCTACCATATTTTAATGTTTGACCTTAGATACAGTTTCCTCATCTGTAGAATGGGTATAATTATAACTTACCTTATGGGGTTGCTGTGAAGATCAAGATATGTGCGAACATTGTTCCATGGATTTGAAGGACTAGTATTCCCTACCTACTTTAGAGATACAGGTGGTCTAACAGGACATATCACTGTTCTTTTTTTAAAAATAATTTTTTAATTATGTTATGTTAGTCACCATACAGTACATCATTAGTTTTTGATGTCGTGTTTCATGATTCATTGTTTGCGTGTAACACCCAGTGCTCCACGCAATATGTTCCCTCCTTAGTACCCATTAGCAGGCTCACTCATCCCCTCACCCTGTTCCCCTCTAAAACCCTCAGTTTGATTCCTGGAGTCCATAGTCTCTCATGGTTCATCTCCTCCTCTGATTTCTCCCCCTGCATTTTTCCCTTCTTTCTTCTAATGTCCTCCATGCTGTTTCTTATGCTCCACAAATAAGTGAAATCACATGATAATTATCTTCTCTGCTTGACTTATTTCATTAGCATAATCTCCTCCAGTCCCATCCACGTTGATGCAAATGTTAGCTATTCATTCTTTATGATGGCTGAGTCATATTCCATTGTACATATGGACCACATTTTCTTCATCCATTTGTCTGTCGAAGGGCATCTTTGCTCCTTCCATAGTTTGGCCGTTGAGGATGTTGCTACTATGAACATTGGGGAGCGTATGGCCCATCTTTCACTACATCTATATCTTTGGAGTAAATACCCAGTAGTGCAATTGCTGGGTCATAGGGTAGCTCTATTTTTAACTTTTTGAGGAATCTGCACACTGTTTTCCAAAGTGGCCGTACCAATTTGTATTCCCACCAACAATGTACAGGGTTCCCTTTTCTCCACAACCTCTCCGACATTTGTTGTTTCTTGGACAAGACACATCACTATTCTGTGTAGTTCTACTTGATTCTACTTTTTTAAAAAAGATTTATTTATTTGAGAGAGAAAGAGAGAGAGAGAGAGAGAGAGAGCGAGCACAAGTGGGAGGAAGGATAGAGGAAGAGAAAGAATCCTAAAGCAGACTCCCCAGTAAGCATGGAGCCTGATGCGGGGCTCGATCCCATGACCCTGAGATCATTACCTAAGCCAAAAATCAAGAGTTGGCCGCTCAACTGACTGAACTACCCAGGCACCCCTTGATTCTACTTATATATTGATACTCATCCCTTTAAATGTTAGCAACATTAAAAATATATACTTAGTCCTTGGGCTACAGAAGGATTAGTTTATAATTATGGATTGGAAATGAAATGTCATGATTTATTATTGAAATAAAAGTGTTAAGTACTACTAAAACTCACATTTGAGGGGCGCCTGGGTGGCTCAGTTGGTTAAGTGACTGCCTTCGGCTCAGGTCATGATCCCGGAGACCCGGGATCAAGCCCCACATCAGGCTCCCTGCTCGGCAGGAAGCCTGCTTCTCCCTCTCTCACTCTTGTGTTCCCTCTCTGTGTTTCTGTCTGTCAAATAAATAAATAAAATCTTTAAAAAACAAAAAACCCCTCACATTTGTTAAGTGCTTACCACAGACTGCGTAGCAAGCTTTACAGATATCATTTCATTTAATCTTTACAACAACCCTATGAAGTAGATACTAGGTTTTATACACGAAGGAATTGAGATATAAGAACTTAAGTAACTTGCCCGTATTCATAGAATTAGGAAGTGACAAATTCAGAATTCAAACCCAAGTCTGTCTGATTACATGTGTATAACCACTGTGTGTTACTGCTTTCCTAATTCATATATGTCCCGTTGGCCTTGTTTTTTTTAAGAAATAAGGAGTTGAAACTTTTATAAAATCTTTTACTATATCTCCACTAGTAGACAAATTTATAAGGTGTTATTTATGTAAAATGCATGAAACCAAGAAATGCCTCTGTATATGTAGAAGAAAGAGATGGTAGTTGATAAATTCCTGCTCTCACTGATCAGTGAATGTAGTTATATACCTTGATGATTCCTTTTACTTTCTCAATAGGGAATACAAACAACTAGCATGCGTAGTTCAAGAAATTGTGTGTGTGTGTGTGTGTGTGTGTGTGTGTGTGTGTGTAGCTCAGGTCACAAAATGGGGCAGTAACCAATGTGGAGCAGATTTCAGCACAACCAAATGAATCATTTTTTTAAATTATAAACATAATGATTTGAATTTCAGAAGTATTACATTAAGAAATACTCATTGTAAAAATCAGACATTATAGATGAACCTGGTAGGAGATTGGTCACTATCCTTAATTATGGCTCTTTTCCCAAAGAAAGACTGTGGTTAACATTTTCATGTGTATTGCATCTCGGATTTTATTGTGTATATGATTCACCTGGGGATTTTGTTAAAATGCAGATTCTGAATCAGTAGATGTGGGATGGGATGTGCCTGATAAGTACCCAGCTGAAGCCCATGTTACTAGCTCATGGACCACACTTTAAGTATAAGGTTATAGAGTATGTGCATTTTAATTTCATTTACATATATTCCATATCTTCTTTATCCATTCTTCGGTTGTTGAACATTGGGACTCTTCCATAATTTATCTATTGTTGATAATGCTTCTATAAACATCTGGATGCATATATCCCTTCAAATCACTATGTTTGTATCCTTTGGGTAAATACCCAGTAGTGCAATTGCTGGGTCATAGGGTAGTTCTATTTTTTACTTTTTGAGGAACCTCCATACTGTTTTCCAGAGTGGCTGCACCAGTCTGCATTCCCACCAAAGTGTAAGAGTGTTTCCCTTTCCTGCATCCTTGCCAACACCTGTTGTTTCTTGTGTTGTTAATTTTAGCCATTCTGACAGGTGTGAGGTGGTACTGGAATTTTGATTTGTAGTTCCCTGATGATGAGTGATGTTGATCATCTTTTCCTGTGTCTGATAGCCGTCTGTATGTCTTCAGAGAAATGTCTATTTGTGTCTTCTGCCCATTTTTAACTGGATTATTTGGTTTTGGGGTACAGAGTTTGGTACGTTTCTTATAGATTTTTGGTACTAACCCTTTAACAAACATATCATTTGCGAGTATCTTCTCCCATTCCACAGGTTGCCTTTTACTTTTGTTGATTGTTTCCTTTGCTGGGTAGAAGATTTTTGTCTTGATGAAGTCCCAATAGTTTATTTTTGCTTTTGTTTCCCCTACCTCAGGAGACATATTTAGAAGGAAGTTGCTGTGGCTGTTATCAGAGAGGTTATTAACTATGTCTTTTAGGATTCTAATGGTCTCCTGCCTCACATTTAGGTCTTTCATCCATTTTGAGTCTATTATTGGGTATGGTGTAAGAGAGTGGTACAATTTCATTCTTCTGCATGTCACTGGCCAGTTTTCCCAACATCTTTTTTGAAGAGACTTTTAGCATTGACGATTCTTTCCTGCTTTGTGAAATATTAGTTGACTATATAGTTGTGGGTTTATTTCCGGTTTTTCCATTCTGTTCCATTGATCTCTGTGTCTGTTTTTGTGCCAGTACCAAACTGTCTTGATCATAACTTTGTAATATAACTTGAAGTCTGGAATGGGTATGCCTTCAGTTTTCTTTTTCAAGATTGCTTTGGCTATTTGAGGTCTTTTGTGGTTCCATACAAACTTTGGTATTGTTCTAGCTCGTAATACCAAATCACATTCCAGAGTGACTGTACCAACCATGCTTTCAGCAGCAGGATATATGAGTACTTATTTTTCTTATAGTGTCTCTAATTCTTGCTAAATATCACATTACATTTGTCAATCTGACAGGTGAGATATAGTATCTATATTTGAATTTCCTGATGTTAACAAGTTTAAGCATCCTTTCATATATTTTTTGGTTATTTATCCTTTCTCTTTAGTTAATTGCTTGCTCATATTTTTGGCCCATTTTTCCATTTGGATATTTGTGCTTAGTTTATGGGTTTATATGAATTATTTATATATTCTATATACCAATCCTTAGTCCATTAAATATCTTGTAAATATTTTCCTCTAGGTCTAATGAACAAATTCCCATCCAGGAGAGCTGTCTAGTGATTGAATGAAAGTGGAACCATTCACAAATGACATAACTACTTGTTGGGGCAGAATCTGGCACCTTCCTCAATTGCTGGTGCCTTTCTCTTTTATATTACATAATAACTCAGATTAGAGTTTTCAGACTATATTATACTGATTCATTTATCAGCTTCCTCCACTAAACAGTGATCTTCCTGAGGGCAGGGGTGCAGGTCTGCGAGTCATCTCTGCATTACCTGAACCTAACACTGGGTCTAGCCCAAAGTGGGCACTCAGAAGTATTTAGTGGGTGAATAAATGGACAGATGGTTAAATGGGTCTAGTTTCAGGATGCCTGTGAGGATTTGCTCTGCAATTCAGCTGGGGTTTGCTTTAGGTTCTTCAGTAAGATAAAAAAGAAGAGCCAAACACCTATTTCTAGGACCTTTGCTCCTAGTTGGAGGAAAATTTCCTCTGGTGGCCGGTCTTCTCTCCTTTCTTTTACCTTTCAGATACTTTATTGCTCAGAGATAGTAATAGCATTTAGAGAGCTAAGGCACAGACTGGTTAAGTAACTTGCCCAAGATCACACAGCTAGTAAATGTCAGATGTGAACTGTGAACCCAGCTGTTTGGCTCCCTAGTCAGTGCTCAAGAGACAGCATATGAAAAACCCTCGACAAGCACAGTTGTAGGTTCTAAACAAACATTCTTCTCTTTGTTCACCTTTTCTCCCCTAGAGGTATGCCTTCTCCAGCAGTGACATCTCAGCCCTGTGGCTCAGCAGAATCTAATCTTGTATGTACTGTTCCTCCACAGCCTTTGTCTATGAACTTTGCATCCCACTGCTGGAAGCCCCAACAATCCCCTTTTCCTACGGACCTGCCAACCCCACCTGCCATCAGCCAGATGAAGGAAGGATTGAGGCATTCTACCTTTAAGGCCCATTTTCCCCTTGTAGCCCTCAAGTTCTAATTGGCACTCTGACCTCAAGGCTTTGCATGGTGCTGCCATCTGGTGGGTATAGATGGCCACTGACTTCTCTCTCCCAAGAGATTGGCCAAGATTGTTCCACTGTTCCTTTTAATCCCCAGGTCAGGATACCCTACTAGAATGTAATCAACTGGTAGTTAAGCTCCATAAATGATTGACTTTTCCGACCCTGGCATTAAAGATATTCTGAATGAAGGCTTAGTAATTGTGTTTTTGTGTGTGGGGGGTTGACAGTGTGGCTATATATTATAGGTAAGAAATCCTACTTGTCTCCCCCTGAAATCACATGAAGAGGGCAGCTGCCTACACAATATAAAAGATGGTTTAAATCCAAGGGCTGTACCAGGGAGACCCTATCAATAGGGTCACATCTATTATCTTATTAAGTTCACAGTGATCCCCTAAGGCAGTATTTATTTAAAATAAAAATGGGGAACCACTTAAGACTTCGATAAATGGGGCACCTGGGTGGCTCAGTTGGTTAAGCGACTGCCTTTGGCTCAGGTCATGATCCCAGAGACCCGGGATCAAGCCCCACATCAGGCTCCCTTCTCGGCAGGAGGCCTGCTTCTCCCTCTCTCACTCCCCCTGCTTGTGTTCCCTCTCTAGCTGTGTTTCTCTCTGTCAAATAAATAAATAAAATATTTTTAAAAAAAAGACTTCGATAAATGGCCTTTGAGAATCAGAAACATCCTTCCAGCTCATGGATAATTTTTAAGAGCTTTCCAGGTTCAGAAAAGAAGCCCATATTAGGACTATGAGACTCAGATTATATCCACATGTCTGGAGTAAACTAGGCAGGACCCAGAGCAACTGGTCATTCAGATAAAACCTCAAGGGTGTAATAATTACTTGTTGGATTTAATGTAATTGAACTTAGGGCTAAAAATATAGTCCATGTATTGTTTATAAGAGGGCTTACATGGGGGCTCTTTTCTGGCCTTGTGACTCTAAAACCTTTGTGGGTAAAGTCTTTATGCTCCCTTCCAGTTCACTTGTTTATAACCACAAAGCTGGCTGTCTTAAAGTGGAAATTTGAGGGTGTGGGGCCACAACAATCTCTGAAACCAGCTTTCTGTTTTGGACTTCTATCAGCCAATTCAGATCACTGCACTACTGATGGTGAAGAGAGACATTATGAATAGAAAGCCAATGTGCTGGAACCCAGATGGGCAAGATGAGCACCTTGCTATCTATGACTTTAATTCCCGATGGCTTCCATCAGGGGAGAGAGCGCTGAGGCTGGTTGGTGGAGAAACCAAGTACACTTGACCCTTGAACAATGCGGGGGGGGGCGGGGGGGTAGAGGCACTGAACCTCTGAACAGTTGAAATCCAAGTATAACTTTTGACTCCCCCCAAACTGAATTACTAATAGTCTGTTAACCAAAAGCCTTACCGATAACATAAGCAGTTGATTAACACACAGTCTGTATGATATGTATTATATACTCTATTCTTGTAGTAAAATAATCTAAAGAAAATAAAATGTTTTTAAGGAAATCATAAGAAAAATATATTTGAAATACTGTACTTTATTTATTTAAAAATATCTGCATATAAATGGACCCACACAGCTGAAACCCAGGTTTTCAATGGTCGACGGCATTGCTAAATAGGAGGATGGAGTTCGTGGAGGTGAGTTCTGGCCTGGAAGGGCAAGGACCATATCCTGGGAAGGAAACTCACCTGATCCTGACACCTGTGCTGCTTTGCACTAATTATAGCCATTTCTGGTGCGTTCTCTCAGTTGATCTTTATAACCACTCCCTCAGCCAATATTGTTTACATTTGACCTATGGGGATATTGAGCCCCAGGAATATTTTAGAATTTGTCCGAGCTCACGTAACTAATAAGTGGTGGACCTGGGATGAGAGTCCTGGGGTTTGGCTGCCCCTCCAGTGAATATTCTTTGAACTGCTCAACTTGCCCCTGGGGCCTTTCAGAGAGGAGAACCTGCTCTGTCTTCTTTTGTTACATTCATCCCTTCCACAGTTACAAAGTATCTTAGAGGAAGAGCTGAACAAAAATTCAAGGTCTCACAATTCACTTTGTTTTTACCTTAAACCTTATTTTTAAAGTTGAGTTTTTTCCCCTCCCGTTAAGAATGTGAAAAATGAGTATTGCCTCCTCTCTGTCTAGCTCTGTGGTGGTTTAGGAAGATCCTGGGAAGAGATGAGCTTCCGGGGCTCCTCCTGGGACAAGGTGCATGACAAGAGGAAGGATCAGACCCTTGCCATCAACTGTACTCAAGGCCAGTGCTTGTAAATTCATCCAACCAGGAGAAAGTCCAGACTCTTCATTTGTGAGCTGATTATACATCTAGAGAAGAAAGGGAGAGGCAGGTTTTATTCCCTTCTGGTTCTAGATTTCTTTACCCCTCCTTTTTTTCCCCAGAAAAAAAAAATTATGTGTGTGTCTTCCTATCTCACACATATGGACATATACATACTATCCTCCTCTACTCTTCTCTGAACTCATTTCCAGCTATGGTAAAGAGAAATCTTCCAGTTGGTGCCACACCATATTTGGGGGGGGGGGTTCTATAAGCAAAGTACTGGTCAATCAGCCCCTGGATGATGGCCATAAGGTGCCCCTTTTTTGGTTTTGTGCCCTCCCTCTTTTGTGGGGCCAGTTCTTAGAATCCAAAAAATATCACTTGAGAGATCTGCTTTGAGTACTACTACCCTGGCCGACTGGGGTACTTGGGTACGAGGTGGCCATGCAGCAGGCATGTCCCTACAGATGGAGAAGAGGATATGAATCTATGTTTTAAAGAGTCTTTGTTTAGATTTCTATTCAGATGCTGACAAGAATGACTTTAGTGGAAGGGGGTCATATGGAATAAGTATATTTGCTCTTATAACAAATAAAATTGTGTCAGCCATTAGAGTCCAGCCATGTCCCTTTGCTGTCACTCACAGTTCTGTCCTAACACCAATTACAAACAGCATGCATAGGGACTTTACAGTTCACAGCATAATTCCACCCCAGGCCTCTGTTTGTAATTGGTGTAATCCTCTCCCCCACCCTTCTGATATTGCTGTGCAGGATTTCCCTGTGCACTGACATGAGCCTGGTCCCACATGGATGACAACTGGGTTACAGGGCACAGTTTTGTTCTGGTAGCTGTGCCGACTTAAAAAAAAAAAAAGAAAGAAAGAAAAGAAAAATCTAGATGAGGGCAAAATTCTTCCAGGGGTTTGGTGGTGATAGTGGTGGTCCAAAATCTTCTGGGAGATTCCTAGGAGGGTTAGCCCCTTTGACAGTTGCCACACCTGGAGACATCAAGGAGAGCGGCAGACTGAGGGACAGACGGAGGTCGAAGTGAGGCTTAGGGAAGAAGTGGATGCTCCCGGGGCCTGACCAAGGGCCAGACTAGTCAGACCATCCCGCCCAAGCTTCCCTGGCCTCTCTGCTTCCCGGCAACCAGAAAGAGGGACGAGGAGCCAGCCGGAGACCGAGGCGAGAAGCCCCGCTGTGGAGCGCTGGGGGCGGGGAGGCCGATGAGCCGCGCGACCCCGCGAAGACCGGAGGTGCCGGCTCAGGAGCCAGAACTGGAACTCCCTAGAGGTGGAAATCTGCGGGCCTAGGGCTGAGCCTGGCGGCGCGCCCTCACCGGCAGCCTCCGGTCTGGGGCAGCCAGCACGGGCGCCGGCGGAGGCTCAGGCGCGTCCCTGGAGGGCGGGAGCCCGGGGCGGCCAGCAGGTGGGGCCCCGAGGCCGGACTCCGCCCCCAGCGCCCTCCTAGTTGGTCCGCGGCCGCCCAGCACCCGGCCCTCTCCCGAGTCGGAGCGCGATTGGTGGCGGCGCTTGTCGCTCGGAGGGGGCCGGGCCGCTCTCCTCCCCGGCTCTCCCCGCCGCCGCTGCCGCCGCCGCCGCCGCCGCGGTCCTTCCAGCAGCGCGGGCCAGTCGGACCGCCAAGGCAACCCACGTCTGGCGATGGGAAACGGCGCGGCCGCGGACCCAGGCTGTGGCAAAGTTTCCCAGACGCGCGTATCCGGGCGCGCGGCTGCCGGACACCCGTGACCGCTTCCAGAGGCTCGGAGATTTTTAATTTGGAAAAAAAATCCACCTCATTTCCTTTGTCAAGCTCTCTCTCCGGGTGGCCAGCGGCGGGAGCTCCAAACTTGGGCACCGCGGCTCCAGGGCCAGCAGCCGGGCTGCGGAGGACCTCAGAACTCAGGTGCTCGGGCGCCCAGCGGCCCGGGGCGGGCTGGGGGTGGTGTGCGCGCGGGGGAGTGCCGGCGCGCGGCGAGGAGGGTCCCCCGGGTGCTCTATATGGAGGAGGGAGCCCAGAATGGTGTGCACCAGGAAGACCAAAACTTTGGTGTCCACTTGCGTGATCCTGAGCGGCATGACCAACATCATATGTCTGCTGTACGTGGGCTGGGTCACCAACTACATCGCCAGCGTGTATGTGCGGGGGCAGGAGCCGGCGCCTGACAAGAAGCTGGAGGAAGACAAAGGGGACACCCTGAAGATTATTGAACGGCTGGACCACCTGGAGAATGTCATCAAGCAGCATATACAAGGTATGGGCGCCCTGGGAAACTTGGGCGGCTCACAAGGCCCGGGAGTGCCCAGCGCGGCCCGGGGTGCACTGGGGCGGGTGCGCATGGAGCCAGCGGCCGCTGAGTCTGAAGCCGCAGACGCTTGGGGGGCTGCGGGTGAGCTCTCGCCTGCGTAGGAGACCCTCGCTGTCCGCGGCGGTGCGCGCTTCTCGAGGGCACACGTGTGTGCGCGGGGATCCACGCGCGGGTGTGTGCAGCTCACTGACGGTGTGGGGGCGCGCTGCGCACGTGTCCAAATGTGCCTGAGACTCCGGGCTGGTTGCTCGCCGGCTCTGGGCATCACACAGAGGTCCGGCTCAGAGTGTGTGTACGTGAATGTTTGTGTACAGGAGGGAGCGGGCGCGGGCGGTGGAGCTCATCCGGCCATCCGGCCCCTGTAATGGCCCAGGGCGAGGTGCTCGCGCGGCCCCAGCCTTTGGCATTTAGAACCCACGAGCTGCGGGACAAGCCGGGGCTAGGAAGATTGCGTAGACCCAGACCCAGCCCTGCTGTGCGGCGTCCGTAGGCGGTTGTAAATGTGGGGGGGAGGGGGAGGAATCTGTGGCTGAGGGTGCTGTTTGAACCTATTGCGGTCCCCACCCCCACCACAGCCAGCGGATCCAAGACCCTCTCCAGGAGCAAGTGTCCACTCGGGGAAGAAGCAGAGGAGCCCGGAGCTCTGTCCACTGCGGTGGCGCATCTGCCCAGGACCCAGAGAACCCACCCGGGGCTGTGCCTCCCCGGCGGGGCCCGATGAAAGCCATTCCCTCGGGTGGCTCCACTCCCAGGCCCAGGGAGCTGTTTGGGAGGAGCAGACAGACTCGCTTGGAGTGGGTCCAGAGTCAAAGGCTGCGCGAGGTGGTTGTGCTCCATCCAGGCCAGGGCTGGGGCCAAGCGGAGGTTGAGGCCAGGGAGCTCTCCCAAGGAGACCCCGTCTGATGTGCTGTCAGAGGCAGGCGATGGAGAGCTCTGGCACCGCGGGGCACTGGTGCTGGGTGTGCACACGCGCGCGTCTCACACATTCACACTTCTTTTTTCACCTCCCCGCTTCCTCTGCTCTCTCCCAGGCGTGTGAGCTTCTGAAAGGCAGGGAGGCTTGTTCGCCTGTGAGCTTGGCAGGCCAGCCAGGCTCTGGGGCCACTACCCCGCAGACCTTGACAAATATCTAGTTGAATGGAGACCTTTCTCCCCCAGGAGCACTCTCTTCTGTTTCACGTGGGGGTCTGGATCTGCTTCTGCCTCCGCTCCCCTCCCAAGGTAGGGGTAGCTGCTGTGTGCACAGTTGGTATGTTTCCCCACATGTCCCAGGGAAGGTTCAGGTGAGGGCAGGAGAGGTGTACATATTGCTTGTGCTTTCTAACTGATGACTTCAGACCAAGCCCAGGGCTTGGGGACACTTCCTAGCAAAGGAGACCCCGGCAGCTTCTCCTTCATACCTGCCTCTGCCTCTCAAACTGGCACTGGACTCGGCAGAGCACTTTATCCATCTGATAGCTCCTATTGCTGCTGTTTCTTACTTTTTCCATCCCATGGGTCTGGACTGAATATTAATCAACAATAGAAGTACAGTGTTTGCCCCAGGGTGATTCAGAATGTTCCCAGGGAGACACAAGGCCATACCTTACTCTGATGTTTCCAGTTTACCCACAGATTTTGAGAGATTTTCATTCACAGATTCTGTGTGTGAATATATATATATATTTTTTTCTTTTTCTTTTTTTTTCCTGGAAAAATGGTACTCTTGTGCTTTCCAGTCCACTCAGGGAGGAGGTGAGTGAGGTACTACTTTGGGAAGCAGTGAGGAGACATTGTTAACCCATGAGCTCATCACAGAGTAGCCCCTATCATGTTGAATGTGGAACATGTCACATGACTTATAAGGCTCTACATTAAAACGAGTACGGTGTTGAAGCTGAAAGGAGCCTTTGTGATTTTGTTCCCAGGAAACCTTATAACTATGCCTTGTTCTGAACTTTAAAAGATATACCTGAAAAAAAACTGAGAGAAATAGGAAGCAAAGACAGAACAGGGTTCTTAAGATATGGTTGGTCCTCTTCTCTTGTATATGTGCACTGACTGTATTAGGATTCCTCTGGATATTCAGAAATGACCAGATTCTCAGGACAGAAGGGCAAAAGACACAACCCGTAGAGGAGTGGGGAAGGGTCAGTGACTTGGGGAAGACTAGATAGAAGGCAGGTAGAGGGCAGAGGTTACTTGGCTGCTTGTGTTATGATGGTGTAGTGATGACTAGTGACAGCTCCCCCCAGTGGTGCTGGAGTCATCCAGAGCTGGGATGCAGGGAATTCAGTACACTTAGGGATTTACTTGATTAAGGTAAGGGGCTTGCAAAGTTTGGGACTGGCCAAGGGCAGCAGCTCTCTAAAGGCAGAGGGTGGGAAGGACAATCAGACATTTGTATTTGGTGATGTGGACTGTTCCTGTGTATTCCACCGTCACATTTCCTCTAGTCAGTATGGCCTTCTGGGCCACCCAGTTTAGTCGGCTGAGCTGGGGGAGTGGAGAAGAGATAATGATAACAACTGAAAATCATATAGCACCCATTATGTGCCAGGTGTCATTCTAAGTGCTTTATGTATATGGACTCATTACGACTCTATGGGATGGGCAATATTGACTCTGTCTTACAGATGGGGAGATTTTTTGATTTGTCTAGGGTCACATCACTGGTACATGGTAGTTGGAGCATTTAAACCCAGCTAATGTGGCTTCTTTGGAGTCTATGTTCTTAACGACATCTTACACTGTCTCCTTAGAGGGCCAGCAGAGCCCAGGGGGAACAGTGCTCCCCTGGAGTTACTTGATGATGGGAGTGGGTGTCAGAATGAGAGACCTCAGAGGATGGCCAAGGAATGATGAAGTCATAGCCTTCCCACTTCGAGACTCTTCTGTAGATAAACTCAGGAAACTCTGGGCTTTGTTTTATCTTGTGCTGAGAGGCAGAGGTTACATTCACTAAAAAAAGTGTCCGTGGAATACCCAGGAGAGTTCTTAGCACATTCTACAGAGTAGGTGTGGGATGGATGAATGCAGGGGTGAAGAAGTACACAGTGTGGATGCCCAGTGCACCAGCTAGTTAGTAACGAAAGCATTTCCATTCTCAAATGAATATGTTTTGCTTTGGAGCCTTGCTCAGGCTCCTCTTTGCTTTGGAAGGAAAGTTGTCTCGGAAACTGCAAATGTCACAAAATGTTCAGCAGAATGTTCCATAGGACTTGCAATTAGAAGAGGCTTTGGAGCATCACCCTAGAGGTCTGTTCTAGTCATGACTGAAAAGTTTATTTTCCTCTTGGGGGTTGCAGTGATATTTCATTTTAATTTGTTTTCTGATTGAATGATTTAATTAGATGGTGTCTGGGAATCACTTGGGAATGTAAATTACAGTTTTGAGAATTTTTTAAAAAACTAAATCTATGGTAAACGAGAGGGTGTATAGTTCCAGACTTCAAGAAGTAGCATCCTGTTGGGTTGGAGACACGAAACCCGTGTTAGTACAGGTTTTCTCGTCGGAGGGGAAGGATGGATTGCTGGAGGAGGTGAGATGGTTGAAGCAGAGGGTGTGCTGAAGGAGGCCTGTGCGTCGGAGCGCCGGCTGGAGAGTGGCGGTGTGGGTGCAATTCTTGCTTTGCAAGTCCAATCGAATCCCAAACAGCTTTCTCCTTTTCTTGATTAGTCCCTTTTTGAACCTGTAAAAGAATGTGCCAGTATTACAGAAAATACTTTAAAATGTCTACAACTGCCTCGAATGCATTCTACTCTCACCCAACTCTTTCACATTTTGAGCATTCTCTTTGAACTTTGCCCATTTGCCGCCATATTTACAAACAAAGGCCGAGTCACGGTTTGCATGGAATTTTATATTCTGCTTTTTTGCAGTTTGCTTCTCGTTAGAAGCCTTTTGTTCATGTTTGCTATGTAGTTTATTGATTCAGTCTTTATTTATTGGAGACCTAATATGTACCAGGTAGCATGCCTGGGAGGTGATGTTGGATACAGTGGTGAATTAAGACACTCCTGGACCTCTGACAACAGAATGCCTCTTATTCAACATGATCAGGGTTTAAGTTGGTTAATTGAAAAACTCGGCAAAGAGGAGAAGAAAACAAAATATTGCACACGCACATTAAATATTTTATTTTCCTATTATTTTTGAATGTGTTGTACCTTCATTTGCCAACCTTTTGACGTCGAGGCCACAGCTTTGTCTTTGGGCTGGGAGGGCCAACTGCCTTTCTGATCATCTTCCTTGCATAAACCATGCCAAATGTGCTGCTTACAGAGACTGATTTCTAGTTCTGTTTTCTTTAAAATTCATTGAGAACTTAAAGATGCTTATGAAGCAATCTCCGTGTGAGTAGCCTAAATTTTATGACTTCTGTCCTTTGCAGTGATTTTGCTCACAGGCAGTTGGACTGCTATGTAAATGACTAGCTTTATAAAGTCTTTCCAAAGCAGTGAAATTAATCTTCTTCGAAACAACAACTCTCGTCTTCTTAGCAGTCATCTTCCATTAGTTTTTAGAATACGTAGTTAAATTATGCTGTTACAATGACAAGTACCAAAAGTATAAACACATTTGGGAACAAACTCAGAGGACTGTTGGGAAGCATACAACTCAGTCATTAGCTGGAGATGTGAGTGGGTGTCGGGTAGGAGAGAAAAGCTGCTGCAGAAGGACAAAGGCATCTCAGAGCTTGTTTTCTAGAAGGGGGATTGAAGGTGTGCTTCCTCTGGAGAGGTAACTAAGTGGACAGTTATTAAAGAGAACTTGTACTATATTTTTAATGACTGCCTAATACTCCATCATCAATACACCTTTACTGATTTAACCACTTCCCCGTTATTGAACATTGGCTTTTCTACTATAATGAACATTTTAATGAAAGATTGTTTTCAAAACCTTTCCACGTGGCCACCAGCAAGGTCTTATTGTACCAGTTTCATGAAGCCTGTCCAGCCTTGGGTGTTACCATTAAACTTATTCTGGGCAACTGTCATCACCGGCGAGTACTCTTCTGATCTGTACTCCCTTGATTACTGTAGAATTCATATCCTCCCCCTACCCCTGTTTGGTTTTGCCTGGTATTGGCGTCTTCTGCCAGTTTTTCTCTGAGGGTATCAGTGTTTGTGTTTTATTTATGTAGATCACTAAATATATATATGTGCACGCACAGATAGATACACACATTGTCTGTATTCTATTTTATATACATATTTTTTGCATTACCTAGATGATTTAGGGCAGTGGTTTTTACACTGTGGCCCCAGGAGCCCCAGGCTTCTAGAAGGTTGGATTCAGGACCTGAGAAATTAAAAGGGTCAAGTGAAGTCTCCTGGACCCCTCCTGCACTCACCCTCTCCCCTCCTTGCTGCTAGTGTATCTCCTCCTTCATCTGTCTTATATTTGGTATTCTATAAAATATTTTGAAAAAGACTCTGCTTCTTGTCTAAAAAAAGGTTGAAAATCACTGTTTGGGGAGAAAAAGAAAGATCACACTGTTACATTTTTGTGAGGGATGATGGTAGCATAAAGAATTCAAGAGAGTAAACAAATCTAAAAGGAAATTGAATTCCTGGGTAGTATTCTTATAATATCTATTTACCCTTCTGAATACCATGATTAATAATGTATTACATTATATGACTAATTTCCAAATCCATTATCTTATTTCACTGAGTCAAGATCATCCCAACAATGGGAGAAATGGATTGTTAACTGCTTTTTGTTTCCTAAAAGTTTTTTAGGCATATTATGTGCATATTAATGTCTATTAGGTCAGTAAAAACAGGTTGCTCGCTGTGATTACAAAGCATACGTGGTCCCTAAAAGTCAGAAAATGTTCTAGGTCTGGTTGTTGGGAGGTTATTTTTTTGGTCCCCTGTAGATTTTGGATGTCACTGAGAATTGGTTGGTGTCCTTCTCACCTGACCCCTGAATTTGCAGGGTTGTAAAGAAGAGGATATGATGTTTGCTGAATGCTTGGAGTTTATTTGAGGAAAGGGTGTCATTTAAACAGTAAAGCTATTAGTCCTTTGGAATGAACTGTGGCGTGTGAAATTATATTAGTAACAGTGATTGATATTTTGAGAGGGTGCAAGAGCAGGATTTGGAAGTTGAGCCCAATTACATTTATTAATAGCCCTGGACCACATCTTTTTGGAGTAGGAAAACCTTGCCAAAGAATACAACTTTTTCCCATGGCCAAAGAATTTTCATTTTTACCCAGAAGAGTGTAGGCTGTAAAGTAAATGAATGCCACATTCTTTCCCACTCACTTGACATAAATTGTTATTTGCCCTTGATAAGTAGGTTGATGTAGAATCTCAAGGAGAATTCGGAATGAAATGTTGGAGAGCCACAGTCTGGTTCTCTGGTTTGTGAAGGCCTTGTAGGTCAGCTTCGGTCACTTGGGTTAGGCTGGTCTGTGTTTTTCCAAAGGTATTCATGGGATTCAGAGCCACGTACAAGGTTACTGGGCCATCTTCATTACCATCCTATAGAATTTCACTTCACTTGATTTGGACAGCTGAATGGGGCTATTGCCTCGATTGGGGGCCTTGAGGATCTCTTTCAGATTGTTGTTCTTTTTCATTGCTTGGGTTTTATCCAAGAGTCTAGGACAGATGGCTGCCCCGTGGAGAAGCTGATAGGTAGGCAGTCTAGCTGGAGGTGATGTCACACAGAAGGTTCTTTGGGGAAGCACCAGGCTGAATGCATGGTGAATGTAGCCAGAAGGGAGCACGATGGGATTTGGGGAGAAACAGGATTACAGGTGAAGGTGGAGGGACGGAGGTCTGCTGCTTGATGATCCAGATGAAGTGAATAGCTGCCCTTGAATGTCTCTCTAGGGCTGAAGGTTCTTGAACTGGGTAGAGATTTGATTATTCCATGGAGCCTACAGTTGTCAACTTATCAAATTTCACTCTGCCTTTAGGGTCAGAAAGTCAGCTCCATTCCACAGTGCAGTGTGTGGGCACAGAAGTGCTTGCTGTTTTCCCTTTCCTAGCACACATGCCTTCACATGCAGGGCACACGTCCCAGGGCAGGCTGAGGAGGAAGCATGTCCCAACACGGGGCATTCATTCTCACTCTGTCCCTTTCTCTCCTGCTCCAGAAAGCATATTAGTATGCAAGACAAGGTGATAACTTTGAAATCCTTTCAACTTATTAGTTAAACCTAGTCAGTTACATATTTTGGTACTTAAATTATTGTTAATAACAAATTCCTGCACAACTGTTCTGATATAAAATTTGTCGTGGTGGTGATTGGAAACAGCTGCTGTTCTGGAATCTCACGTGTGGGTCTGTGTGCTCTTTATGGCCCCAAGTCACCTGGAACTCGAAGCAAGATGATTCCTGATAATGTGCACACTAATGCTTTGGTAGTTTTCCCTGGCTACACGGTTATGGATTCAACTGTATTTGCTAGGACAGATCATCCTAATGGGTATGAGGGTTGAATGTAGCAATGTAGCTCTTTCGCTGTCCAACATTCAATGTCAGTTTTGTGAAGGTTTGCTTTGGGGAGCTTTCTGAAAGCCCTGTGTCCAGCCCCAGTGAGACCGTCACAGGCTTCCTGTCTGATTTCACTGCTGAAGTGGCAACAGAACCAACAGATACGGTTCTCTGGGCTACATTTCGTTACTACTTCCCTTCAAGAGTTCACAAAAGTACCATGTTTGGGAAGATCCAGAAAAGTGGCAGCCACACCCCATTCCTTGGTATGGATGAGAGCAATGAAACATGTTGCCTGAAGTAGAGGCTTAGAAACAACTCTCTGGAATGAACGAGTTCATCCCATCATTGTCCAGAGTTTAAGACAGAAGTGGAGCACGCTGTTTAAGATGGTTGGGTATATTGCATTTTAAGCAACAGTGGCACCTTGTTTGCCTTAGCCATCTATCTTTGTCCCCTGAGACAGGCCATTAAAGGCCATTGAGATCCCAGAGGAATGGGAACATGATTCAGAGGTCTGGATAGGACAGGACCTGAAACCTGAGTTAATAAATGTCATATCAATGGCATCTGGGACTCAGGAGACAGCGCCGAAATTTCTGGGGCCAGTGCATATAAGGGTAAGAAAGCTGGGCGCCTGGGTGGCTCAGGGGGTTAAGCCTCTGCCTTCGGCTCAGGTCATGGTCTCAGGGTCCTGGGATAGAGGCCCTCATCAGGCTCTCTGCTCGGCGGGGAGCCTGCTGCCTCCTCTCTCTCTGCCTGCCTCTCTGCCTACCTGTGATCTCTCTCTGTCAAATAAATAAATAAAATCTTAAAAAAAAAAGAAAAAAGAGTAAGAAAGCTAAGAAGGGATTTGAAACTCCAGAAGTGACAAATGAGAATCTTAGCCAAATCCTTGGTGTATTTTAAAAGCAACAGGCATAGAAAGTATTGAAGATTGATTGTATCAGGAGGCACAGAGGAAGAGAACTCCCGTGTGTCAGGCGCTGGGCTAGATGCTATCCATACATGATTGCTTTTTGTTTTGTATTTATATTTTTATTTTTCTACATGATTGCTTTTTATCTCCACAACATGGAGGGAGAGTTTTAGAGGTGAGAACAGTGAGATATAGAGACTTAGAGACACAGAGTTTGCCCAAGGTCACACAGCTAATA